>JACCID010000257.1:0-160323 GCA_018906775.1 Sycophila sp. Sp_5 | reverse complement strand
CACATTACAAAAGTAATGGGAAATATTGAGCTGACCATTAATGCATTACAAATGTAATATTAATTCTTTTTCGGCCATTACACATTACAAAAGTAATGTGAAATTTCGTGCCGACCATTTCGCATTACAAAAGTAATGGGAAATATTGAGCTGACCATTAAAGCATTACAAATGTAATATTAATTATTTTTTCGTCCATTACCTATTATGAAAGTAACGGAAAATTTTGAGCTGACCATTACACATTACAAAAGTAATGGAAATTTCGAGCCGACCATTACACATTACAAAAGTAATCGGAAATTTCGAACTGACCATTAGCACATTACAAAAGTAATGGGAAATTTCGTGCCGACCATTTCACATTACAAAAGTAATGGGAAATATTGAGCTGACCATTAATGCATTACAAATGTAATATTAATTTTTTTTCGGCCATTACACATTACAAAAGTAATGGAAAATTTCGATCCGACCATTACACATTACATAAGTAATGGGAATTTCGAGCTGACCATTAAAGCATTACAAATGTAATATTAATTATTTGTCGTCCATTACCTATAATGAAAGTAATGGAAAATTTTGAGCTGACCATTACACATTACTAAAGTAATGGGAAATTCGGAGCCGACCATTACACATTACAAAAGTAATGGGAAATTTCGTGCCGACCATTTCACATTACAAAAGTAATGGGAAATATTGAGCTGACCATTAAAGCATTACAAATCTAATATTAATTATTTTTTGTCCATTACCTATTATGAAAGTAATGGAAAATTTTGAGCTGACCATTACACATTACTAAAGTAATGGGAAATTTCTTGCCAACCATTACACATTACAAAAGTAATGGGAAATTTCGAGCTGACCATTAATGCATTACAAATGTAATATTAATTTTTTTTCGGCCATTACACAGTTACAAAAGTAATGGAAAATTTCAAGCTGATCATTACACATTACAAAAGTAATGGGAAATATTGAGCTGACTATTAATGCATTACAAATGTAATATTAATTTTTTTTCGGCCATTACACATTACAAAAGTAATGGAAAATTTCGATCCGACCATTACACATTACATAAGTAATGGGAAATTTCGTGCCGACCATTTCACATTACAAAAGTAATGGGAAATATTGAGCTGACCATTAAAGCATTACAAATGTAATATTAATTATTTTCGTCCATTCCCTATTATGAAAGTAATGGAAAATTTTGAGCTGACCATTACACATTACAAAAGTAATGGGAAATTTCGAACTGACCATTACACATTACAAAAGTAATGGGAAATTTTGTGCCGACCATTTCACATTACAAAAGTAATGGGAAATATTGAGCTGACCATTAATGCATTACAAATGTAATATTAATTATTTTTCGGCCATTCCCTATTATGAAAGTAATGGAAAATTTTGAGCTGACCATTACACATTACAAAAGTAATGGGAAATTTCGAACTGACCATTACACATTACAAAAGTAATGGAAAATTTTGAGCTCACCATTACACATTACTAAAGTAATGGGAAATTCGGAGCCGACCATTACACATTACAAAAGTAATGGGAAATTTCGAACTGACCATTACACATTACAAAAGTAACGGAAAATTTCGAACTGACCATTACACATTACAAAAGTAATGGGAAATTTTGTGCCGACCATTTCACATTACAAAAGTAATGGGAAATATTGAGCTGACCATTAAAGCATTACAAATGTAATATTAATTATTTTTCGTCCATTCCCTATTATTAAAGTAATGGAACATTTTGAGCTGACCATTACACATTACAAAAGTAATGGGAAATTTCGAACTGACCATTACACATTACAAAAGTAATGGAAAATTTTGAGCTGACCATTACACATTACTAAAGTAATGGGAAATTTCGTGCCGACCATTTCACATTACAAAAGTAATGGGAAATATTGAGCTGACCATTAATGCATTACAAATGTAATATTAATTTTTTTTCGGCCATTACACATTACAAAAGTAATGGAAAATTTCGATCCGACCATTACACATTACATAAGTAATGGGGAATTTCGAGCTGACCATTAAAGCATTACAAATGTAATATTAATTATTTGTCGTCCATTACCTATAATGAAAGTAATGGAAAATTTTGAGCTGACCATTACACATTACTAAAGTAATGGGAAATTCCAACCGACCATTACACATTACAAAAGTAATGGGAAATTTCGAACTGACCATTACACATTACAAAAGTAATGGAAAATTTCGAGCCGACCATTTCACATTACAAAAGTAATGGGAAATATTGAGCTGACCATTAATGCATTACAAATGTAATATTAATTTTTTTTCGGCCTATTATGCACATTACAAAAGTAATGGAAAATTTCGATCCGACCATTACACATTACATAAGTAATGGGGAATTTCGAGCTGACCATTAAAGCATTACAAATGTAATATTAATTTTTTTTCGGCCATTACACATTACAAAAGTAATGGAAAATTTCAAGCTGATCATTACACATTACAAAAGTAATGGGAAATATTGAGCTGACTATTAATGCATTACAAATATAATATTAATTTTTTTCGGCCATTACACATTACAAAAGTAATGGAAAATTTCGATCCGACCATTACACATTACATAAGTAATGGGAAATTTCGTGCCGACCATTTCACATTACAAAAGTAATGGAAAATTTTGAGCTGACCATTACACATAACAAAAGTAATGGGAAATTTCGAACTGACCATTTCACATTACAAAAGTAATGGGAAATATTGAGCTGACCATTAATGCATTACAAATGTAATATTAATTATTTTTCGGCCATTACACATTACAAAAGTAATGGGAAATTTCGTGCCGACCATTTCGCATTACAAAAGTAATGGGAAATATTGAGCTGACCATTAAAGCATTACAAATGTAATATTAATTATTTTTCGTCCATTACCTATTATGAAAGTAATGGAAAATTTTGAGCTGACCATTACACATTACAAAAGTAATGGAAAATTTCGAGCCGACCATTACACATTACAAAAGTAATCGGAAATTTCGAACTGACCATTGCACATTACAAAAGTAATGGGAAATTTCGTGCCGACCATTTCACATTACAAAAGTAATGGGAAATATTGAGCTGACCATTAATGCATTACAAATGTAATATTAATTTTTTTTCGGCCATTACACATTACAAAAGTAATGGAAAATTTCGATCCGACCATTACACATTACATAAGTAATGGGGAATTTCGAGCTGACCATTAAAGCATTACAAATGTAATATTAATTATTTGTCGTCCATTACCTATAATGAAAGTAATGGAAAATTTTGAGCTGACCATTACACATTACAAAAGTAATGGGAAATTTCGAACTGACCATTACACATTACTAAAGTAATGGGAAATTTCGTGCCGACCATTTCACATTACAAAAGTAATGGGAAATATTGAGCTGACCATTAATGCATTACAAATGTAATATTAATTTTTTTTCGGCCATTACACATTACAAAAGTAATGGAAAATTTCGATCCGACCATTACACATTACATAAGTAATGGGGAATTTCGAGCTGACCATTAAAGCATTACAAATGTAATATTAATTTTTTTTCGGCCATTACACATTACAAAAGTAATGGAAAATTTCAAGCTGATCATTACACATTACAAAAGTAATGGGAAATATTGAGCTGACTATTAATGCATTACAAATATAATATTAATTTTTTTTCGGCCATTACACATTACAAAAGTAATGGAAAATTTCGATCCGACCATTACACATTACATAAGTAATGGGAAATTTCGTGCCGACCATTTCACATTACAAAAGTAATGGAAAATTTTGAGCTGACCATTACACATAACAAAAGTAATGGGAAATTTCGAACTGACCATTTCACATTACAAAAGTAATGGGAAATATTGAGCTGACCATTAATGCATTACAATGTAATATTAATTATTTTTCGGCCATTACACATTACAAAAGTAATGGGAAATTTCGTGCCGACCATTTCGCATTACAAAAGTAATGGGAAATATTGAGCTGACCATTAAAGCATTACAAATGTAATATTAATTATTTTTCGTCCATTACCTATTATGAAAGTAATGGAAAATTTTGAGCTGACCATTACACATTACAAAAGTAATGGAAAATTTCGAGCCGACCATTACACATTACAAAAGTAATCGGAAATTTCGAACTGACCATTGCACATTACAAAAGTAATGGGAAATTTCGTGCCGACCATTTCACATTACAAAAGTAATGGGAAATATTGAGCTGACCATTAATGCATTACAAATGTAATATTAATTTTTTTTCGGCCATTACACATTACAAAAGTAATGGAAAATTTCGATCCGACCATTACACATTACATAAGTAATGGGGAATTTCGAGCTGACCATTAAAGCATTACAAATGTAATATTAATTATTTGTCGTCCATTACCTATAATGAAAGTAATGGAAAATTTTGAGCTGACCATTACACATTACAAAAGTAATGGGAAATTTCGAACTGACCATTACACATTACAAAAGTAATGGGAAATTTTGTGCCGACCATTTCACATTACAAAAGTAATCGGAAATATTGAGCTGACCATTAATGCATTACAAATGTAATATTAATTTTTTCGGCCATTACACATTACAAAAGTAATGGGAAATTTCGAACTGACCATTACACATTACAAAAGTAATAAAGTAATCTTGGTTTTTAATTATAATTTTACCGATCCCTGCGTATGACCTTTACAAGAGGTCGTGTAAGCGTACTAGACGCCACCTGGTAAGTCGCTGGAGTTCGTCTTTCACAAGCACAAGGTCGCCTACATGAATATAGTCCGCCTTGTTGAACCATTTTGTGCGGCTCTGGTGTAGCCGTAGTACTTTATCTTGTCAGCGCTTCCAGAAGTGGTTGCGCATGTCCGTTACTAACATGTACCGCATGTCGACGGACACTGAGGGCAGCGACTCAACTGGATCTGGGAGGGAGGTCAGGGACGCTCCCACCAAGAAGTGTCCTGGATTGAGCGCTGCGATGTCCTCTGCGTCGCTGCTAAGCGGGCAGAGAGGCCTTGAATTTAGACTGGCCTCTGCCTGAGTGGTGTGGCTGAGTGGCGAATCCGTCGTAAGTAAGAGTAGTATCTCCCAGGACTCTATTGAGGTGTTTCTTGAACGCCTTGTTTCCGGCTTCCCATAGCCCTCCAAAATGTGGGGCTCAAGGGGGGGATAAAATGCCATGTCACCCCTTTCATGGTCAAGGCGTCGAATGCGTCACAGTGGAAAGTGGACGAGGCGTTCAATAACCGCTTCAATTCGGCACTGGCACCCTTAAAATTGGTGCTGTTGTCACTCAGGAGTTCACTGCAGTACCCTCGCCTGGACACGAACAGTCTGAGAGCAGAGATAAAGACTTCAGAAGTAAGGTCCGATACGGCTTTAAGATGTACGAACTTCGTAACCAGGTATACGAAGAGACATACGTAGCTTTTGTAAGATTTATGTTCATGTCCTTTGGTAGTTCTCAAAAAGAATGGACCAGCATAATCTAGCGCCGTTTTGGTGATTGGTCTATCAGGAATGACCCGTGAACTTGGTAGGGGGGCCATCTGCTGAAACTGATGCAGCGTACACAGTTGCGGACAAGCTTGCGCATGAGGTTACGCCCCCAAACTACCCAGTAAGACCGTAATAGTTGGCTCTGGACCAAAAGGGGTCTTAGTCTCCAAGTAAGCGGTACTCTAGGCATCCTCCGATGCGCAGTAGGCCGTATTCGTCGAGATATGGATAGAATTGTCTCAAGCAGCTGGAGTTTGTTAGCGGGCGATTGGCGTAAAGAGCATCGATCTCCCTTTTAAAGTGGTGACGTTGGGCAGTAGCGATAACTGCTTGCCGGGCCTCTCTTATCTCTAACGCGTCGATTGGGTTGCCAGTGCTGCTACTGGGTGTGTGCTTCTTCCTTGGCTCCAACGACGTCTCCGAAGCGTCTTCGAGGGGAGTGCAAAAAGAGAGTATAACTTTTTTCTCTTCTTCTGCGGTGGTAAAGGTCTGATTGGTCAGTCAGCCACGGTGGTCCCTGCTACCATAACCTCTGCTCAGTTAGTAAGTTCGGCATCAATCCTCTGGTGACGAGATCTGCGGGGTTTTCTCCAGTTTTACCGTACGTATCGCCAGACTGCATTTGGTAGTAGAGTAAGCACGTCGCACGCTCGGTTCGCGGCGAAGGTAGACCACCACGAAGGGTGACTGTTCAGCCATGCCAGAGCTACCTGCGAATCGAGCCAGCAGAACAGGGAATGTGGTTTTAAATCGAAGTGCTGTATAACACTATGGATCAACTTGGCGAGAAGATTAGCACCACACAATTCTAATCTAGGTACGCTGAGCGTTTTGATAGGTGCAACCTTGGACTTGGCTGTTGGGAGATTCGCTCTCGATCTCTTATCTTCCTTGAAACTGACGACGTAAATATTAGCGACATAGGCGAGTATGGAGGCATCGGCAAATCCGTGTAAAAATACCCTGGATGTGAAACTGGTTCCGGTCCAACGTGGTATTCGTAGGCTCTCTAAGTGAGGCAGTTTGGAGCGTAGTGAAACCCAGGTATCAGTCATGTCTTGGGGAGCCTCTCGATCCCAGTCTTGACTTGAAATCCATAGTTTTTGTATGCGAATTTTCCCGATTACTGTCACTGAGGCTGGCCACCCCAGTGGGTCATACTCTCTTTTTGTGATTTTTGTCGCTCTGCGGACAAGGATACACGGTAAGAGAAGTGATCGGAGTTTCGATTCCACTGTAGCCCGAGGATGGATACTGCGTCATCCTCGGCGAATATTCTCACGTTATTGGAAATGGCTGGCAAACCGACGAGTAACTGCGGGTACTGGTGACTCCGCAGGTACTAATGACTCCGCAGTATGCGAGCTGCTCTGGGGAATTTTTCAGCGACTTCGTCTGTTAGTTGGAGCAGGGCCCGTATAGCCTGGAATAGTGCACATGCCTTGCCGTATTCTACAGCGCGCATTTGGTGTGCCTTCAGCTCGTTTCCAGGGTCTTCTCTCCAAAGAACACGAAGCCAATCTCGATCCCTATCATCCAATAAGAATTGGCGAAATATTTTCACCACGACTGTGGTGAAGGCGAATGGGAAGAGTCTCCATTTCACAATGATACCAAGAATATCGGCCTGCAGATTAAGGCCGATGTAAAGGAAATCATTTAGAGAATTTCCATTCGTCATAGCTTGGCTAGAATTGGAAACCACTTTAATCATACCGGATTCGTGTTTTTACTTACTGCGTGCTGCGGCATATAATAGATATTCACCTGAGTGTCGTCGGGGGCAAGTTCAAAGTAGCCCAAACTGATCATTTCTTTTAAAAACTTTGTGTAAGCCTTTCGATCGGCTGGTCTTGTGAGGAGTCGTCGCTCATTTTGTAAGAATCTTGACTGTGCAATAGTCTTAGAATCTCCCAGTACTGGTAGCTGTTTGAACGGTAGGCATAGGATAAACCTGCCGTCTGGTCCTCGACGATGAGTCTTGACAAAATGTCGCTCACAGGTGAGTTCTTCTTCGGTGAGTGCGCGACTGAATGTAACCTCTTCAATCTCCCAGAAACGGCGAAGGTCGTCGTTAAGGCTAGTAGCGGTTGCAGTATGATGGCAGAAAATCAAGCTATCCATCGTGGCATTTGAGGCAAGGGGGGCCAGACCTGTAACTACCCATTCCAGGACGGCTTCTTGTGCAGCTGGTCGAGAGTGGCTTCCCAAGCGAATACCAGACCGTAAGAGGCGAGGGAAAACGTCCCATCCAAGAATGTTTTCTCCTCTTCCAGGCTCATAGTAGTGTGTATCGGCAAAATCTAGGACCACTACGTGCACTCTGGTGTCCGGATCGACCTTGTGTTTCGGTAACATTTTGATGAGACTACCGAGTATCATCGCTGTGAAGTTAGTACAGAAATCTGGTCGTTTCGGCGGTCTTAAAAGGATTTCGGCAGTAGAAGTCGAGGTTAGAGAGAAGTGCGACTAGCCAGAAGGATGACCGCGATCGAGCCTCGTTTCCTGGGTAAAGATAGGAATTGTACTACCCGTTCGGTTACAAAGGAGCCCCCTGATGCTTGATCGAGGAGCGCTCTGAAGTAGGCGGATGCACCGATTGGGGATTCAAAAATGGCCCAGGCGGTGGGTAATAAAGTTACCTGCTCGTCAAGTCGAATGGATTTGATTTCGATCATCTTGTTATCAAGCTGGGTAGAATGGCTAGTTGTCTCCTTCTCCGTTTTGTCTCCGCTGTCTAACTCTTCCTTTGTAGATTGCCTGCCTGGGTGGAGCATGATGTGGTACTTTCTGACACAGTCATCCACCATGCAACAAACTTTGGAGGTGCAGTGAAAATTGTATTATATTGTAATTCCATTCAACGTTTTAATCATTAAAATCTATAAACCTTAAAATTATTGTGAATAATGTTTATTTGTTTTTCGAAATAAATTTAGCCTATTCTCCTTATCCTGGACGTAACACCTAGCAAGGCTCTCAAGAAAATCGACTAATTGGTTGTATGGTGGGAGGTCGGCTTGATTTTCCAGTGACTTCTTCCAGCCTTCTTGTAAGCTCCCGTCGAGTCTGGATGTGATAATTTCGATGAGCCAGCCATCCCACTGTTCCGTAGGTCTCTTAAGAGATTTCAGTGAATGCAAAGCTTCATCCACCACATCAAGAATACCGGTGATTCCCTGTTTCGTTCTCTGGGGGGGGGGGGGGGGTGGTAGGCATTGGAAGGATATTGGTAAGGTGTGTAGACAACATCACCCTACGGTTGTCGTACCCTTTTATAAGCCCAGCCCATGCAACGTCGTAATTAACACTGGTCACTTGCAAATTGTTAAGTCTCTTTGCAGTTGGGCCTTCTAGGCAAGATTGAAGGTACTGGATTTTGTTACTATTGAGTAAATTACCACGCTGGCTACCATAGAGATAAAACGCTCTTTAAACATGTCCCACTGTAGCTGTTTGCCATTGAATTTGGTAGAGAGAGTTTGGGCAATGACGGTGCCGAGCTTGTGACATTCCACATAGCCTCATTTCTCTGACCTGCTCCAATGGGCAGTGGTTGTAATGCAGCAAGACGTTGACTTAGATTACCTTTGGCGTCGACGTATCTCTCCTCTCTAATGATTAATTGCCCCTACTTCCAGTAAGGAATTGAGACGGCCTTCTCCTCCGTGGGAGCCATTTGACCATGTCGATTCCACACCTTTCCCCAATAATCTTCTAGGAGTTGTGAGGGAGTTTTATTTAAATAATTGTGGATAAAGGATGAAGGAAGGGAATTCGTCTCGGTCGAGCTGTCTGATTGTTTACATTGTACAGGTAAGCTCGACGAGGCAGGGAGAGGAATATATAGGTAGCCGACATGAAGAACCACACCGTTCGACGCGTGTCGAACAATAACACGTTCGCCGGACTTTTACGAAGAGTCACACCGTACGCAGCAGCCGTCGAAAAACAACACCGTTCGCGCAGTTGTGACGAAGAACACCGTTCGCGACCCTGTGACGAATAATCACACCACTCGCGGGAGCTTTGTCGAAAAACAACACCATACGCGCAACTGTGATGAAGAAACATTTATACCGATAAATATGTAATAGTAACTGTACAATTCTTAAATGCTTTTTATGTTTTACTGTAAAATTAAATAAACTAAACTAAAATACTATAATTTTTTTTCTCATGAACTATTGTTGTTAAAGTATAATTAATAATCAACTTCCGCACCCGTGTCGTAATGTACTATTTTCAACTTACAACATTTAAAGAGTAGAAGTTAAATATTGCCACTTTAAAAGTATAAAATCAATGGTTTACTCTAATCGTAAAGAGTAAATCGCTAAATTCGCTCTTTGGCGATCCTGATTTTACTCTTTAGGGTTTAAAGAGTTAAATTATATTTCATAAATATTCTTATGCGAGCGGTGTGACTCTTCATCAGATCTCAGCAAACGGTATTATTCTTTGTCACAGCAGCGCGAACGGTGTTGTTTTTCGACAAAGCTTTCGCGAGTGGTTTGATGGTGTTCGTCACACCTTCGCAAACGGTGTGATTCTTCGTCAGCCACTTTGAGTGATGTGTGATCTAACACACACACAGACACGACACTAACACGCACTATACTATACGCGGCGAGGTTCGTGCGGATGAGGCACGAGGAGACGCGGGCTTAGGCGAAGACGCGCAGGCCGGTCGAGCACGTGTTGCTCGGCTGGCGGAAACTAAGTAGGCGCGAGTGAGAGAGCGCGCTACGTGCGAAAGAAAGGGACGGATATGCGCGGGCATGTGAGCGAGAGAGAAACGATCGATCTCCGCTACTATGCACCGTAGAGCAACGAGAGACAGCGCGATCGACTGGTGGTCGCCGGGGCTCTCATGCTCGTCTCCACCAGGGCGCTGTGCCGCGCCTCCGCGAGGACGCTAGTAAGAAGGTATTATAGTTAGGAGGTTGAGTAGGTTATTGTAGTAAAGAGATTAGTCGAAGTTTTAGTTTTGTTAATAGTTTAGTTGTAGTTAGTAGAGTGATTCAATGAGCGGCTTTCGTGGAGTTCATCTGTTGTTTAGTGATGTGACAGTTAGCGGTTATACGCCACCGATACAAGTTGGTACGTACAGACACGCGAGACGGTTATGTGAACGCGACCAGCACCACACCTCGACAAGTGTCACACATACTCTTTTTGAATATAGTGTGCTTTAAGGGGTCATGAAAATACTATATCACGAATGGCGCGACCAACGTGGGGCTGTTGACGGGGCAAAATTTATGAGGACGCGACATATTGGCACTTTGAATTGCGACAGTTGGGAAGAATTTTTATTATCTGGTAAGGTTTTGGTAGTTTTTTTTTCTTGTTATAGCGGAGTGTGAGGAGTTTAGCGGAAACATTTTCTTTTTACCCCCCCAAAAATTTTTTTTCTCCCTCGTTTGTAGCGGAAGCGGATCTAGTGGGAAATTTTTTTATTGGGTGTTGCAGCTTTTACGTCCAGGATAAAGAATATAGGCTAAATTTATTCGGAAAAACAAATAAACTTGATTCACACAATTTCAAAGGTTATAAATTTTAATGGTTAGAAACTTTAAAAGGAATTACAATGATTATATAATTTTTAAACGCAAGACGCGATGTTCTAAAGTTTACTCTTTTAAAAATTAATTCATGTGCCTCGCAATAAATGATGCGTAGATTCTTGGATGCGGCGGGTCGGGTCGGCTGGTCACGGTAGGTAGCGTCGGGTCCCGCTGTCACTCGTTGCTCCGGGCCAAAGGTGTCAATGCTCGCTCGCTTCCTCGCTTTCTCTCTCTCTCTCTCTCTCTCTCTGTTGACGGAAGACAGCAGATTCCCTTGGTTGCGTCGGTGGATCAGTTGCCTAGCCCGGTGTTGGAGTCTCTGCTGCTATCCTCGTCCCTCCAATGTTATAGAATAAGCCGTTGCCCTTGCTCTGCGCTTTTCCGGCAGAGATATCGGCGTGCAAGATTTCGAGTCCACAGCGGGCGGTCTCCCGTACTCTATGCGATGCTCGGAGAGGCTCGTCCTCGTGCAGACTAGTAGCTTCTTAGATATAACTGGCGTGGACGATAATTACTTGTTGTATAGACTCGATACGACTGAACGATGCTTGCCCTTAGACAAGGGTTTTTATACTCTTTAATCCCCTCCATTTATTTCCGGTGGGGTGCATTCCTTTGCTCAATTTTGTGAAAATTCGGCTACTTAATTCGAATGATTGTTTCCTGTCAGAAATTCGGACATGAATAATAATGTGGTTGTGTGCTGGTACGTGATCTGTTCTTAGGGCTCATTCCCTAGGAAAGGTGGCTCTGCGCAATGCGTCTCTATTTTCTGTCTTGAATATTGAGTAGCATTCGAATATAAATCATTTTTATGTGCCAAAGACTTAATTATTCGGCGTCTTATTTCAGTAATAAAATTCCTCCGAGATTCACTTCTAGGGTCTATTCCATGAGAAAAGCCAGTGCGCTCTGTGCGTTTCTATTTTCTGCTTTGAATATTGATTAGCATTCGTTTACGAATTATCTCCAAATAATTCCTTTAATATATCGACGTATCGTTAGGTAACCTACCTCATCTCTTTTATTGCCTTAATTTGAATTCTTTTTACATTTCACATTTCCTTGTAGGTGTACATAGGAATTTTATTATGCCGTAAATAGAATCATGTTTACTATTTTTATTTATTATTGGCTTTTTATTGTTCTGTACTTTTTTTTCTCATTTCTCTGTTCGTTATTATTCTACACGTATTTCTTTTTACGACGTAACACAGCGTATTTTAAAGATTCTCATTCCGCGTGATTGAGAGTGTTAAGAGAGTGTTGGAGGGAAAAGATGACGCGAGAAGGAAAATTTTTGTTTAAAAAAAAAACCTCGAGAATTAAGGGGATGCCGAACATAATTTCCGTGCTCTACTGTACCGACAATTCTCTATATTCTCTGCTATAGCATCTAATGAAAATTTGATTTTTCAAATAATTTTAAACGGCTTGCCTATGGCAGTTCTGTTTGCATCAAAATATTATTTATAATTCGTAGAATATGCGTGGACTTCTTTTTTGGCTGATTTCATTTCCTATTGCTGAAAATACTGACTTATTTTTCAATTGGAATTGAAATCAGCCAAAAAAGAAATTTACGTACATTATACGAATTATAAATAATATTTTGATGCAAACAGAACTGCCATTAAGCAAGCCGTTTTAAAATTATTTGAAAAATCAAATTTGCCTTAGAGGTTAGCAAGGAACATAGAGAATCGTCGGTATAGTAGAGCGCGAAAATTAAGTTAGGCATCCCCTAAGAGAACATAAGCGTGATGGGACTTGCAAATTTTGCAAGTCAGATAAAGGTTGTAACAGAGGTTTTTCTTATGATTAAGAAACACACCTGTTACACTAGTGAATCGTAACGCTTGTATATTTATATATACTCGCGTTCGATCGACAGCGACGATCAGCGAGCGAGTGCTCTCCCAAACGTCCCCTCTCCGAGCGCTCTCTGCCACCGACTACGACCTGTTCACATTCCTGCACCATAGAAAAACCTGATTGTTACAAAGTATTACTTTTCCAGAATCGGAGCGTGTGTGTGTCGTACCAACGGTTGGGGAACGCGCACCCGAATAAGCGGGTGACGCATTTCTAACTTAATCTTTATTTAAATTATTATTTATTTATTTACTTAAGAAAAAGAGTTGCGTGGTATTTTTTCCTAGGCAACGCTTTTTTTTCTTATTTATTTTGCGAGCGGATTGCTGGTTCCGCGACAACCCCGAGTAAATTTTTTATTGCATTTTTTTTGTATTTGCTTTTTCAAAAATTTTTTTGAATTTGATTTGGACGGATAATTAAGGATAGGGAAAATGACTAGGAATTTTATCGGGGCAGTTGCGAACGTAGACCGCGAGTGGGAGTAAACAGGGCATGGGAAACTGAGGTGGTTCTTGAGAGGGTAACAAGGAAAAAGAATATAGAAGGAAATGTAGAGAAGAAAGAAGAAAAGAAGAAAATTGTCATTTTGTAGGTTAGAAGATGAATAATTTTTTTCTCTTTTCTTCTTCGTTTATTTTGTAACGGGGTTCTTCTTTGACCTTTTATCTCGCGGAGGAGACCTGTCTTCGCGAGCTTGGTGCAATGGGGCACGCACGAGTGCCGCTCGAGGTCTTTACCTCGGGGTCCGCGCGAGCACCCGACGGCGAATGCACGTCGACGCGGCCCGTATACAACGCGAGAGTACGCCTGTACTCTCGCTTCTCGTACTCGCGTGCTAGTGTGCGAACGCGCTTCTCGCGTTCGCGTGACCGTCGTCCTCCTCGACGACAGCTGATGCCGGCCGCCCAGCTCTACGACAGAGTGGCGGTATCCGGGAGGTTAAGGATGGGGGAGGTACGCCGAGTAGTCCCGCGGACTACCCGGAAGAATAACGCGAACGAGTAAAAATGCAAGTCGGCGGCCTTTATTGCCTCCGTAAATGAAAGTTACAATGATCGCGTCCGAAGGGGTTAGTAGATGTCGAGCGCGCGGGCCGAATGCCCCGAGCGCGCCCGAGTATCGCCGAAGGGAGTCGCGCGCACACGCATGCGCGCGCGCTCCTGCGAATTCTTGGCCGCGCCGAGAATTCACCGGCCGATCGCGCGGTCTGCGATCGGTGATGTTTACGTGGAGCACCGCTTTGCTCCACGTAAACAAACGTTGCGTCCGAGAGCAGGCCGCTTGCCCAACCTACGTGTACACACATGTACGCACGCACACGAGGGAACGGGCCGCTTACCCGTTCCACGCGATGTATAACAAATTCGGCCTCGAGCCCGTGTTCGAGGCACCGATGTCGTACCACGCGGCGGCTCGTATTCGAGAGCCGCGACTCTCGCCGCACGAGAGTCCGCGATCGCGAACTAGGGAGAGAGAGAGAGAGAGAGACGATGAACGGGAGACACGTTCCCCGTGTTCGCCGAACAAGGATCGTCGCTAGAGAGTCGAGGCTCTCCTTGACTCTTCGCTGGTACGCGCCCGCACTCGCTAACAAAGTCGGGCGGTACTTACAATATCAGCAGCCTTCGCTGGTCCTTAGCTGCTGCCTTGATCGCTTACGCCTCGCTGGTCGCTTCCTCGCGTTCTCCCCTGGTCGCACCTCCGGTCGCGCACGCACGTTCTTCCGCGTCCGTCGTCGCCGGCGGCTCGAGAGAATTTTTGTCGAGTTTCAGACATGGCCGCCGCTCCCGCGCGCCACGACCTAGCCTTATCTCGTGTCGCGAAGGCTCTCGACGACGCGCCGGTACACGGTAATACTTTGCGTCACAATTTATATATTTATTTATATATTTATATATATTTATTTATTTTTTACTTATTTATTTATTTATTTATTTATAATATTACTTGATTAGGTTGATTGAATAGACTCAATTATGTTGCTAAAAATAAAGATTTTTATAATTAATTACTATTTACAAAAATAATTACATATGTTGTCATTAAATTACCTAAAAATAAAGAAACGACAATTAAAGTCTATTCCTCTATCAATTTAATATGCTTCGATTATAATTATAATTAAACTACAATTATCATTAAAATATCACTCTCACTTCTCTATTTTATTTCTCACTTGTATTCGCTCTATCTGGTAATTCTATACTCTGACCTTTTCACTGCTCTCACTCTTCAAAACTGTAAGTCATTATATTCCTTACTCTCTCTATCGGTAGTTGTGCGAGATACATCGAGCGCGCCAAATTTAAACAAAGGAAGTATACTTTCTTTACAGATTTATTTATTTATTTATTTACCAGAAACAAATTACAAAGGTAATTCCTATTGAGGTACACGCAGTTACCTGTACATAGGCTGGTGTAAAAGAAAAACTTACAAACTAACTTAAAAACTAAAAAAAAACTAATTTAAAAGTCCCCATATAATTATTATACACAAGTTTTTTCAAAAGAATTTTCAAAATTAACAATAATGTTTAACAGTTTCAATATAATTCTCAATATACTTTAATATTGTGTAATTTACAAGAAAATAGTATAGTTCTACATATCTTTTTTTAATTTTTTAATATTTTTCTTAATTGTATTTTTGCTTAGTGTAACGGGGTTGTCCTACGACCGATTGTCTCACGGAGGAGACCTTCCTCCGCAAGTTGGGTGCAATGGGGCACGTGCGAGCGCCCCTCGAGGTCCTTACCTTGGGGTGCGCGCGAGCACCCGACGGCGAACACACGTCGCCGCGGCCCGTATACAACGCGAGAGTACGCCTGTACTCTCGCTTTTCGTACTCGCGTGCTGATGAGCGAACGCACTCCTTGCGTTCGCGTGGCCATCGTCCTCCTCGACAACAGCTGATGCCGGCCGCTCGCACGTGCCCCTCGAGGTCCTTACCTTGGGGTGCGCGCGAGCACCCTACGGCGAACACACGTCGCCGCGGCCCGTATACAACGCGAGAGTACGCCTGTACTCTCGCTTTTCGTACTCGCGTGCTGATGAGCGAACGCACTCCTTGCGTTCGCGTGGCCGTCGTCCTCCTCGACGACAGCTGATGCCGGCCGCTCAGCTCTACGACAGTCTGGCGGTATCCGGGAGGTTAAGGATGTGGAGGGTTCGCCGAGTAGTCCCGCGGAACGGAAGGAACGGGTCGCTTACCCGTTCCACGCGATGAACCGCGAACACGACCTCGAGCCCGTGCTCGAGGTACCGACGTTACACCACGCGACGGCTCGTATCCGAGAGCCGGGACTCTCACCGCACGAGAGTCCGCGTTCGCGATCTAAAGGGAGAGAGAGAGAAACGATGAACTGGGGACGGCTCCCCACGTTCACTCGACGAAACTCGACGCCAGGGAGTCAAGGCGCTACTTGACTCCTCGCCAGTACGCGCCCGCACTTCACAACGCTAGTCGGGCGGTACTTACGATTTCGCAGCTCTGGCTCGTACAGGGCTGCTACCTCGTTCGCTCGTTCTCACTCGCTTCCTGGTGAACACGCCGATTTTTCGCTTTCACTCGCGCACGCGTCCGTCGTCGCCGACGGCTCGAGAGAATCTCTCGAGCTTCCAAGATGGCCGCCGCTCCCGCGCGCCACCGCCTAACTCTCTCCCTCGCCGCGAAGGCTCGCGACGGCGCGCAGGTACACGACAGTACCTCGCGTCACACCCTCCTCCCAGACGCCGTTAAGCTATGATTTTACGGCCTCTGCTACTCTTCGCGAGCCAATCCTCCACAGGTTGGGGATTAAGGGATGGGGGAGAGGTAAATGAATTCTACACGAACTCCATCGTTGTTTCGTAAATCAAGGTCACGAAGCCTTTATTTTAGCCCTTAATTTACAAAAGGCGGGTGAGGAAGGATCCAGCACGGGCAGCCTATTGGTACCTCCTCTTGCTGAGGTACCACCCGTGCTGGTCCTTCTTCGGACACTGGTTCGCGTAGAGCACGCCTGGCTCCGCGCACACCGAATAGAAGAAACGGCCCGGGTACTCGAAGAGCTCCCGGCGCCGCTTCTCCTTGGCATCCGCGTCGACGCGGGCCTGGAGGTTGGCCAGGCGCCTCCGCTTCTCCGCCTCCTCCTTCTTCCTCTCGGCGGCCCGTTCGCGGCGGCGCTCCTCCTGTCGCCGCCGCTCCTCCTCGAGTCGCCGCCGCTCCTCCTCTAGTCGCCGCCGGTTCGCCTCCATGGCGGCGCTCTCACGGTCTTCCTCCGCCTTCTTCTTGTGGTGGGCCTGGTACACCTCGTTGTAGGCTCGACGAGATGCGGCCAGGCCCACCTGCTGGGCGCGTATCTCCACGAGGCTGAGGGAGGCGCGCGCCATCTCCGCCAGCTCCCCCTCAGCCCCCTCCGTACAGCGCAGGAGCGCCCGGTGGGCCTCCTCCAGCTGTCCGACGGCCCACCTATAGTCGTCGGTGGAGGAGCGGAGCCAACTCTCCAACTCCTCCAGCCTTTCTGCGGCGGAAAGGGGCCGCTGTTGAAGGGGGGCTCCGTCCTCGGCGCCTCCTCGCTGGGATGATTGGGAACGGAGCTCCTCTCCATCCCCCTCCTCGGCGACGCTCACCATCGTCGAGGCCACGGCCCCTGGTTCGGGGACGTGGGGTCGCCGTAGGGAGCGGGTGGCCTCCTGGCCACTCGCTTCGGCGTCTTCGCGGGCGGCATTGCAGCCGCTCGCTGTCACGCAGGGGGCCTCCTGGTCCCCTGCTGGATGGGAGGCGGCTTCGCTGCACGCCTCCGACTTGCGGGCGACCTCCTGGTCGCTCGCCCCCGGTTCTGACCGGCTTGACGGGGATTGGGGCCCTTCCCCAATCGCCTCCGTCGCCTTGGGGGTCCCCTCCAGGGTGCCCCCGGTCGGGAACTCCGTTGATTGCTCCTCAGCGTCCTCGCTGAGGAGACGGGCAATCCCCTCTTCCATCTCGTACGGGTCCATCTAGGAAAGGGACAGAAAGAAGAAAAGGATTTTGAGGAATGGCTCTCAGATTTGATTCTCTCCTATAAACCGTATTTTCCGTCGCGTCTTACGCTTTGGCCGCGCTGGCCTTATTTTTAGAACCGGGTGGACGACCCGGTCCTCGCTTTCCCGTCACGCTTCTCGCTTGCGTGACGGTGTAGGACGCTTTACGCGGGCGTCCGCGTTTACGCTTAATAGGTTTTTCCTCAGGCTGGGCGCTCCCAGCCTGGGACACTTGCCCGCTGGCACCGCTCTTCTTCTCATCAGCCTCTGCTGATGGAGTCGTAGGCGCATCCACACGACTCCCGCCTTCCCCCGGAGGTCGGGCGCTGGTCTCGACGTCCTCTTCTTCAGCAGGAACGTCTGCGCCGGGGATGTATGTTTTCATTTGTTCGGAGTGGATCGGACGCACTGTCCGTCCACCTGGGTCACGCAACGCGAAAGTGTTGCTGCCCAAGGTTTCCGTACCTTCGTACGGCCCGGCAAACTTCGGAGCTAGCTTCCCCGCTACTCCTTTTGCCGCATTGGAAAGGACTTTGTTCCTTTTCCAAACGAAGTCTCCGACTTTAAAACTTGCTTCTCGTTGGCCTGCGTTGTAGTATCGCGCCTGCCGTTCTCGTTCCCTGTCCCCTAACGTTGTCGTCCACCAACGTCAGCTGGTTTGATCGCGGATTGTGTACTGAGCCGAATTCCCGCATGAAATTCGTGCCCAAGTAACAATCTGCGTCCAGTGCAGGGATGATCGACACTTTGATCTCCCTGCTTATGCCCCCTATCCTAAAGGGAAGGTAAGCACAGCCCACGATTGGACTCGTGCTACCATCAGCGAGCTTCGCACCTGCATGCTCGCTTGGCATAAGTGTTCGGCCGCATGCAGTTATCAACTGCAGGCCAATCGGTCCCATCACTGTGACCGATGCGCCTGTGTCGTACAGCGCGCGGAAGTGGAACCCTTCCACTTCCACCTGTAACCACCATCTGGTTTCCAGGTTTTCCTCCACCGGGGCGTCCGGTAATGCCGTCCCGCTAACGCCCTGGGAGGTTGGTTCCGGAGCTTCCTGACAAGCTTCGGTAGCATTCGGGGAAGTAGTTGAGTGCCCTACTTCCCCTGTTGCTCGTTTTCCGGCGAGCAATTAGGGCATTTTGCTCGGATTACGCCTTCTTTGTTGCATCCGAAGCAACAAATGGGATTCTTCTTCTGCCCGTTTTTCTGGCTGTCCTTCCCGCTGTCACTGCTATTCTTCGAGTTGCCTTTTCCGGACTGGCCATTTTTGTTCGCCGAGGAGGAGGCACCCTTGCTTCCCCCTCCCTGCCTCTGTTTGTTACTTTTGCGGAAAGCTTTCACTAGCTCTCCGCTAAGTTTCGTTAATAGGTCGGCCATCTCTTGCCGACCTATCCCGGATATAGGAGCATTGGGCTTCTCCTGTTTGTCCGGTGTTGCGGCATCCGTTGCTGCAACTTTTATCGGGAAAGACGTCCTTGTCTTCCCGCTCTGCGGTTTGTATGCCGTCTCTGGCATCACCGCCTTAGTCGGAGGGATTGGCGTCCTGTCGCCCTTCTCCCTATCTAGGATGTATTCTGCTTTCACGCACTGATCAACTAGATCATCTGTGCTATTGCAGGTTTCTATCCTGACTATCCTCTTGATCTCTGGGAGAAGGTTCATGTAAACCTTCTCGATCTCTTGAGGTTTGGTCATCCTCGGGGATACCTTACGTAACATGCTCTCCATGCATGTCACGTAATGGCTGCTGGTTTCTCCGTTTTGCTGGAAACGACGCCTGATGACGTCTCGTAGGCGCTCTTGTCTGTCATGGGCGCAGCCCCATCTGCGCCGGGTGGCTCGACAAAAGTCTGACCAAGTTTGCCAGTCGCTGCTGTGGTTTCGATACCACATACTCGCAACGTCTTTTAGGACACACGGGAGCGACGCCAGCATGTTGCTCTCGTTCAGTTTTGCCGCTCGGGCATTGTCCTCGAAACTTTTAAGGAAAGACTCCACGTCTTCTCCTTGTTTAGCCGAGAATAAGACACTCCATCGACTAACTATTCGGCTGGGGTCCTCGTGACCTCTGCCTGTGCGATTTAATTCGCTTGTGGAGGGACCGATGTGCTCTCTCGTCCTTCCGTTTGTGAAATCAGTCCACGTTCTGATTTCACGCGGCGGGATTCGCCGTTGCGCGTTCTGAATGGTGTGCGCGCCATTCAGTGTTTCGTTGATTCCAGGTTCGTTTATCGTATACGTCTCCTGGAATCCAACGCGCGGTGTCGATTGCAACGGATTTATGTATTCCACTCGCGTGTCGACGTGTCGGCCGTCAATTCTCGTGCTTGACATTGTCGGCCGTTGCTGGTCCCTTTCGTGGGCCAGCTGATCGACTCTCAACGTGAGAGCCGTCAGTGTCCTCGCATGTATAACACTCGTGTTTAACAGGTTGTTGTATTTCCGTTCGATTGCTCGAACGGCCTGCTGGATCTCTCGTAGCAGAGACTCCACTCTCGACGTCTGGTCTTGAGATGACTGACTATCGTCTTCAATCTCGCTATCTTGGCCTTTTTCGTTATCTGGCCTTGATGGCGGTGTGCGATTTGGCTCCCTATTGCCAACTACTCTATCGCATTCAGAATGGCAGATTATGCTATTCTGGTAAATTGAGAGAGGGTGAGGACGGCCCTTCTCATAATTTTCGTCCTGAATCGTCGTGGATGTCTTGTCCATGCAAATATCCTCGATGAATGACTTCCTCAGTGATTCCCGGACTATGCGTAACTCCTCCTCGTTTGAGGAGTTACACGTCTGGAAATCGGCTGCGGTATAATTACCCTGCAGCCAATTGTACAGACGGTGACGCTGCACGAAGCAGTCGCCGTCTGTTCTTAGTCCAAGTTGCTGGATTGTCTCTTCCAGCTCCTCGACTGGGATCGCCATCAGCCAATGCTGGACGTCCCTTTCCGTTGGTTCTTGCTTGTACTCCATCTTCACCTGATTGAGTACAGGCCTGCCCTCTATCCCAAAAACACGAAAAAAAATTGATAAGACGGCCCTTTCGGTTGGCGGCGCAACTACCCCTAACGTGTAGTGTGAGATTCTCTCTCAAACACGTCTTAGAGAATTTTTACACGACTGCCTACTGTTTGTAGCACAGTCGCGTTTGAACTGCGTAAAAAAATCTTTATTTATATAACGCGTTTCTATTTGAAATTCTCGCAGACAAATTCAGCGAGAAAACGAATTTTCCTCGAAAACTTTCGATTTTCGAGGTCAATTTGAATGGAAAAAATTCTCCTTAGAATTTTCTCCTAGACGTGTTTCTCGTGTTAGTAAATTACAATCCTTGTAAATTACATATGTTCGCTAACTAGCCAACACGAGAGTTTCTCAATCGAAAATACGAATGCTTGTTTTTGTTTTTGCTTCCGGGTTGTTAAAATTCCGAGTTTTCACTCATCAGCTGCCCGATACAGAAGCAGGTCACGGCTGCGACTGTATGCTGTTGAATGATTTCCGAACACCCCGTGTGTTCAGTGATTAAAAGCTTCTGAATGGAAGCAGGGCTCTTATTTAATCAGAATTTGGAACTCGTCGTGAGTTCCAATGTCGTAAAGTCTCTGAACAGGAGCAGGGCACAGCTGCGACTGTTCACTTTACGAACTCTACTCCGGAAATTTCAAAAAGAGATGAAAAAGAAATTTTTGACAGGAGCAGGTTGGAGCTGCCACTGTCTGCTCGAATTAATTCTCCGAACACGAATGAAAATCGAAATAATTTATTTTCCTCGCAAACCCGCTTGCAAAAACAAAAGAACTCGCCTTTTCGTACGTTCCTTCCGCCTGAAGGAACGTTCGCCGCCACGCGAGATTCTCTCTCTACCTAAGTCTACTAACGGAAAAATCCCCTGATTTTTCCTTTCTCAATTTCCTAAAGAAAATTTTATTCTAATCATACATCACGAATGCACGCGAACTCTGGAATTTAATTTAAAATTGAATTTCGCGGCTTTTTCACTCCCTGTGAAAAAGCCCGCCGCCACCTAGCGGCCGATCCACGAAGAGTCTCCTGCTTCTAGATTACCGACTCGGTCGGTAAACCGATCTGCGAATTCAAAATCTTTCGACAATAAAAATTCGTATCGCTGCGGTGTACTCCTAACCTCCGAATGCACGTGAAGTTGGGCGCCAGTTGTAACGGGGTTGTCCTATGACCGATTGTCTCACGGAGGAGACCTTCTTCCGCAAGATGGGTGCAATGGGGCACGTGCGAGTGCCCCTCGAGGTCCTTACCTCGGGGTGCGCGCGAGCACCCAACGGCGAACACACGTCGCCGCGGCCCGTATACAACGCGAGAGTACGCCTGTACTCTCGCTTTTCGTACCCGCGTGCTGATGAGCGAACGCACTCCTTGCGTACGCGTGGCCGTCTTCCTCCTCGACGACAGCTGATGCCGGCCGCTCAGCTCTACGACAGAGTGGCGGTATCCGGGAGGTTACGAATGTGGAGGGTTCGCCGAGTAGTCCCGCGGACTACTCGGAAGAATAACGCGGACAAGTAAAAATGCAAGTCGGCGGCCTTTATTGCCTCCGTAAATGAAAGTTACAATGATCGCGTCCGAAGGGGTTAGTAGATGTCGAGCGCGCGGGCCGAATGCCCCGAACACGCCCGAGTGTTGCCGAGCGGGGCCGCGCGCGAACGCAAGCGCGCGCGCTTCTACGAACTTTCGGCAGCGCCGAGAGTTCGCCGGCCGATCGCGCGGTCTGCGATCGGCAATGTTTACGCAGAGCGCGGCTTTGCTCCACGTAAACAAACGCAACGTCCGAGAGCAGGCCGCTTGCCTGCTCGGTGTGTATACACACGTACACACGCATACGAAGGAACGGGTTGCTTACCCGTTCCACGCGATGAACCGCGAACACGACCTCGAGCCCGTGCTCGATACAACGCGAGAGTACGCCTGTACTCTCGCTTTTCGTACTCGCGTGCTGATGAGCGAACGCACTCCTTGCGTTCGCGTGGCCGTCGTCCTCCTCGACGACAGCTGATGCCGGCCGCTCAGCTCTACGACAGACTGGCGGTATCCGGGAGGTTAAGGATGTGGAGGGTTCGCCGAGTAGTCCCGCGGAACGGAAGGAACGGGTCGCTTACCCGTTCCACGCGATGAACCGCGAACACGACCTCGAGCCCGTGCTCGAGGTACCGACGTTACACCACGCGACGGCTCGTATCCGAGAGCCGGGACTCTCACCGCACGAGAGTCCCCGTTCGCGATCTAAAGGGAGAGGGAGAGAGAAACGATGAACTGGGGACGGCTCCTAACGTTCACTCGACGCCAGGGAGTCAAGGCGCTCCTTGACTCCTCGCCAGTACGCGCCCGCACTTCACAACGCTAGTCGGGCGTTACTTACGATTTCGCAGCTCTGGCTCGTACAGGGCTGCTACCTCGTTCGCTCGTTCTCACTCGCTTCCTGGTGAACACGCCGATTTTTTCGCTTTTACTCGCGCACGCGTCCGTCGTCGCCGACGGCTCGAGAGAATCTCTCGAGCTTCCAAGATGGCCGCCGCTCCCGCGCGCCACCGCCTAACTCTCTCCCTCGCCGCGAAGGCTCGCGACGGCGCGCAGGTACACGACAGTACCTCGCGTCACATTAGATATAAATACTTTAATTCTTTCGGTAAAGTATTAAATGTTTTTACAGCCTCAATATAACTATTTTTATCACTTATATTTTTTAAGTTATTTTTATATATAATTCTCAATATTCTATTTTGAATATTTTGTAGAGGGTTAATGGTGGTTTTATAAGCACCACCCCAAGCTGTAATTCCATAACTTATTATACTGTGAAATATAGCTACAATATATTTTCATTAGTGCATTAATGTCCATGTACTTTTTTAGTTTTGCAAATATATAGATCAAATATTTTGTCCTGTTCATTATTTGTTCAATGTGTATATTCTATTTCATATTGTAATCGAAATATACACCTAGATATTTCTAATTTTCTGCTCTAATAATTTTTTGTTTTTATATTTCAATATTAATGTTAGTAGGTACACTATCACAATAATTTCCATACGTAATGTACTTGGTCTTAGATATATTTAGAGATAGTTTGTTATAAGCGAACCAGCAATCCCACAGTCGTCTGCGTCTGCCGTTCGTGTTCGCCCCGAATTTTACCGGTTATTACCGCGACTTTCTATTGACGTTACGCGAAGAGACGGAGCAGAATCTTCCAGTAGAAAAAAATTAGTATTTACGTCGACACCGGCTAAATGGGAAGAAAAAATGAACATAGACTTGAATACCAGCTGGGTAGACGAGGCTTGTCAGCAGGAGGCCGAGATCGAGGAAATGGTCAAATTGGTCTCGAGGATGCAGCCTCGCCAGCTGTGTGAAGCATTGGAGACATTCGGGTATAGCCAAGAAGCAACACTGCAGCAGCTAAGAGACCGGCTGATAAGAGGACAATGTAGGACAGTGTTAGACTTCGACGCTCCTTGGGAGCCCAGTGTCGACGAAGCGGGAGTAGCGGCAAGAGAAGAAGCGACAAAAGACGTGATAGACTACATGCAAGGTATCCAGAATTGTAGGCTAACGGAAGAGAAAGAAGGGCTGCAACTTCCTCCGGTACCGACAGCGGTGACAAAGACGACGGTTTCCACGATCGTCACGACTACAATGCCAGGAGCGCGACCCAAGATGTCAAGTAGGTTGCAAGGGACGCAAGCTCCCCTAGGGTTCTCGGTGAAGAAACTGTCGGAGAACCGGAGGATAAATGAAGCCTCGTTAGTAGAGTTGAGAAGAAATCAGAATACGCCGCAACAAGAGTCGCATTTGAAGAAATGGTTAAGAGGGAGTTCCGAAGAAGGTTAGCAAAAAGAAGGGTGGCGGAACCAGCGGAGAAAGAGAGGATGCCACTGCCAGGGGTGCCGCAGGAGAAGAAAGGAGAGACGCCGAAGGTCCAGAAACTCCAAATGGCGCCGGCAGAGAAGACGGGCCGGGAAAGGACGTAGACCGCGTCGAGGAGGCACCTAGGCAGAGGCGGCGGGAGCGAAGGTCGGAGGAAGAAGATAGTGCGGAGTGGACGCCGACGTCAGATACAGCCGCGGGAGGCAGCTTAGCGTCGTCGGAAGGTAGGGGTAGTAGGAGACCGAAAAGAAGGAATGAGAACCGCAACGTACCCGAAGCAAGGGGCGTGAAGGAAGAGCCAAGACCAAGGCAGGAGTCCGATAGGGATTTAAGAAATACGAAGATTATCCAGGGATGGGGTTTGAAGTTCTCTAGAGAAGGAGAAAATCCCGAGGACTACCTATAGAGGTTAGAAGACTGCTTCGGGTGCACAGTGATGAGCGAGAGAGATCTGCTACATGCACTCCCATGTACGCTGACCAAAAGTGCCAGTAAATGATACAGCGGAGTGAGGTCAGATTGACTGACATTCGTGAAGTTCCAAAAGGTATTCCGGATGCAGTTTTTAAGCAATAAGACGGATGAAGACATTTGGGACGACGTGCAAGCGAGGACACAAGCGAAGGGAGAGACAATTGCAAGATTCACCTCGAACTTCAAGCTAATTGTCTCGGCGCTAAGGAGGTCAATGCCAGAGCGCAGGCAGGTCAGCCGGGCAATTAGAAACTTGCTCCCGCATTATAGGCAGAGAATGCAGGACAAATGGATCGAGACGTTCAAAGAATTGCAGCGGATGGGAAGGAAGTATGAGCGGGAGATGAAGCTAGACGCTAGCTACACTCCGCCACCAGCGAAAGAAGACAGCGACAAAACAGACCGGATTTGCGGCGGTGCAGACCGCGCAGACGTCAGCGGTGGCTACAATGCTTAGGCAGAAGCAAGCGACTGCACCAGCGACGTATGCACAACCAATTACGACGGATGCGGGAGCCCAGGGTGGCTTCCAACAGCAATACCCAAGACCGCCGCAGCCTAAGCTGGGTTTCCAGCCACAGTTAGGGCAACAAGAGCAGCAGCAGCAACAGCAATCCGGAGCGCAGCAGCCGAGACAGTTTTCAAGTGTCTGCTACCAATGTTGGGTAGCGGGACACTCGGCGAGGCGCTGTCCACAAATGGTGTGCTTCGGATGCAATAAGGCGGGACACCAAAGGAGTGAGTGTCCGTCGTTGCCGCGGCTGTATTGCCAGGTGTGTGGAACTTAGGGCGTGACATTCCATAACTGACCTGGATGTGCGTCGCTGCGGCAGTCTTGGCAGACCGCGTCCAAGGCCCAACTCAGGGCTAGATGCAAGTAGAAAGGAAGCGGAGGTTTCCAGCGATGGACGGCTCTTTGTATGGTTGAACATAGCACGGGAGAAGTACAAGGTCCTCCTTGACACCGGGGCCGCAGCGTCGTTCGCAGGAACACAGTTCACCGAGAGGTTCAGAAGCCGGCTCCAACCCCGTATAACCGCAGTTAAAGGAGTAGTTGGCGGAGCGACCACCAGAGTCGAGGGTAACCTTAAAATAAACGTGGAGGTGGACGGAAGGAACCAAGAAATGGTATTCCGTGCCATTTGATCCTTAAAGTAAGTGGTTATCCTGGGCATCGACTTCTGAAAAACCTAGGCCATCCAGGCGGATATGTTCCAAGGAATGTGGGTGGATATGGTCCAAGGAAAATTAGATTTTTGCGGATTGCGCCGGAGCCTCGGAGGTATCGGAAGAGCAGAAAGAGGTAATCGATAAATTACTGAGCCGATACCTGCTGGCGACTCCAGCAGAGGCCCTTCGAGCGAGGACGTTGACACAGCATCACATTGATGTCCAGGGGTCCTCGCCGATCAAGAAGAGGCTAAGACAGATGTCGCCAATGATGATGAAAGTAGCTAGAGAGAAAGGTGCATAATTGGCGGCAGACGGCAGGCGGCAATATAGAGCTTTCTGAAAGTGACTGGTGCAGTGCCCCAGTCATCGTCAAGAAGTCCGATGGGAGTTACCGGTTCTGCATCGACTACCGTGACTTAAATGGGGTTACGAAAAAGGTGGCGTACCCCATTCCGCGAGTCGATACTACGCTGGATAAGTTGAGAAAAGCGAGGATTATTACGAAGATAGATTTGTAGCAGGCGTATTATCAGATTTTGATGGGAGAAGCGAGTAAGAAGTAAACGGCGTTTGCGGTTCCAGGGTCCGGATTATGGCGATTCACCAGAATGCCTTTTGAATTGACAAATGCACCAATGACGTTTCAGCTACTAATTGACGTGCTGTTCGGTCCAGAGGTGGAGCCATTCATATTCGGATACCTGGATAATATTATTATTATTGTGACGGAGACGTTTGAGAAGCATACGAAGTGACTGGAGTACGTGTTGAAGAGGTTCAAAGAGGCAGGACTGGTCATCAATCGCAACAAGTGAGAATTCTGTTGCTCCAGTGTGACTATTTGGGATTCGTCCTGGACCGCGACGGATTGCGACCAGATCTAAAGAAGGTAGTTCCAGTGGTGGAGCACCCATCCCCTTGGAACCTCAAACAGTTGCGACGGTTTTTAGGAATGTTGGGGGGGTACGCGAGATTTATCGAGAACGATGCAGAACTGAAGGTGCCCCTATTTAACTTGCTGAAGAAGGGTCAGGATTGGGTCTGAGAGGGGTACAGCAGCGATCGTTCGAGCAGCTGGAGAAGGCGTTAACAGCAGCGCCCGTCCTCGCCAGACCAGACTTCTTCCGACCCTTCACTGTACAATGCGACGCGAGATATTACGCTTTGGGCATCCGATCGTCTACGTCAGCCGTGTGCTTAATCTCGCGGAGAGGAATTATACCTCTACGGAGAAGGAGTGCCTGGCTTTAATCTGGTCAACCAGGAAGCTGCGACCGTACCTGGAGGGCTATGCATTCACGGCTGTTACTGATCACAGCGCTCTCAGGTGGCTGCAGAACCTGAAGGAGCCGACCGAGAGATTGGTCAGATGGGCACTCGAATTCCAATAGTGGGACGTGACGATCGTTCACTGTAAGGGGGTGCTCAACCTTCTTCCCGATGCACTGTTCCGGATGTACGAGAAAGATGGAGTCGATGTAGCCGCGTTAGAAGAGATTGAGGATAAGTGGTACGAGAGACGAGGGGAAGAGATACAGCAGAGCCCGTTTAAGTTTCCGACGTGGAGGGTGTAGAAGGAGCTGCTGTACAAACACCGGAAGGATGAGTTGCTCGATCCAATCGCGACGCCAGACGAAGGATGGAGGTTGATGGTACCGAAGAACTATCGCGGTAGAGTGCTGCAGGCCGCGTACCCTTCCTCCGGACATCTGGGCATCGAGAAGACCCATGAAATGATTGCACGAGAGTATTATTGGCCAGGGTTGTGGAACGACCTCCACGGGTTCGTGACGACGTGTCGAAAGTGTCAAACCTAGAAGGTTTCACAACAAGCCCTAGGAGGTCTAATGGGGAAGCGGGTCGTTGAGCATACTTGGACTGTGGTTGCAGCGGATTTGTTGGAGTTCCCTCCCAGTCGCAGCCAACATAAATATCTCGTGGTATTCATGGATCTTTTCACGAAGCGGATTGAGCTGAAGCAGTTGCGGAACGCGACGGGGAAGGCGGTGGTTCGAGCGGTTGAGGAGTTGATTTTGTCCCGCTGGGAAACTCCCCGTTATTTCCTAACGGATAACGGAAAGGAGATTGTAAATAATTTCTTGACCCAAACTTTAGAGGAATACGGGGTGAAGCACATTACGATGCCCCCGTATCATGCTCAGGCGAACCCAGTGGAACGGAGCAACAAAACACTGAAGACGATGATAGCGATGTACGTGAAGGCTAACTATCGGGATTGGGACGTTCACTTGCATGAATTCAGGCATGCAGTGAACACCGCGTCTCAGAAGACGATGAAAATGTCCCCAACCTTCTTGAATATCGTGAGACAACCCATCCCAGTTAAAAGCTTGAGACGCGAGGTAAAAGGAGACGCTCCGGTGGACCTAACGGACCCGGAGGTGTGGTTAGATCGATTGAGAAGGTTGGACGCATTAAAGGAGATTGTAGCTCAGAGGGACGGATATACGCGGCCATGGGATCGAGAGAGAAACGATGCTTAGCTCCGCCAGGGCGAAATGCCGCGCCTCCGCGAAAGTGCTAGTACCGCCGCGCGACCTCGTGTACTTGAGGGCGCTGATAATATTTCTTTATTATGGCTTTCTTGTAAACGCCGTGTGTATCGTTCGACAGTCACGAAAACGGTCGCGTCGCGGCTCCTGTCACCGTGTGTGTGCCGCGGCTCACTCACACGCATCACACTAAACACTATAATTACTTCCCCCCCTTTTTTTTTTTTAACCCTTCTGCGAGATTCCGAGAAGACGACATCGGGACTGCTTTCACCACGCGACCTTACGCGATAAGTATTGTTATCTCTCTCTCTCGTCCGCGAGTAGGATCGGTGAGCGCGCTGATAAGATCAGGTGCGAATAAGGTCTAAAGACCACGGCTGCGAGCCGCATGTAAATAGCTTATGTTAAATAAATTCATATCTAATTAAATAACCGGCTTGTTCACCGAAACTGCCCCGACATCCTCATGTCCCGCTCCCGCGAATTAGCTTGGTCCGCGGAGTACCGTGAGTTGTGCATGGGTCGTTTGGCGAAGGGAGGCTTAAGGGGCAGAAAGGAGCGCGACACCAATATAATTAGAGCCATCATCCCGAGTCAACGTACACGTGTCACAATGGCGCCCAACGTTTAATATCGTATATTGATATTCGAACTGACTTTTTCGGCTGAATGAAAAAATTAAATTATCGACTAAATAATTAATTAAAAAAGGTCCCGTTATAAGGGCACAAAATTGAAAATTACATTTAATCTAATTTAAAAGTAAATCCCTGTTACAGTGGCGTACAACGTTAGTTAAAATTTTTGTTACGCGAGAAAGTCAAGCAGACCAAAATTAAAAATAAAGTCACAGCCGCAGAAAGTCACACAACAAGATAGGTTAAGTGTTTCTAATTTAGTATATAAACATAAACGCGAAATGAATAGTAAGGCAGTAAGCCACATAAGTAAATTCATATACAAAAACATTTTCGGCTGGACATAAGATCCGCGCAATAAAAGCGCAGATTTTAAAATGCCAGAAATTCGCAAATAAATATAATTTAATTTAATAAATTTACTAATTTTAAATCAAACCCCCGTTACAACGGGGAACGCGTTACAAGGATTTTTTAGACAGATCCACACTACAATGGCGTAACAATAATTTTAGTTCGAACAAATTTGAAGAAAAATTTTAATAAAAGACAACAAATTAGAAACCTTAGACTATTCTTATTTTCGGTTGAGCAAGCTAGTTAATAATATTTATTTTTCTCAAAGCGAAACATTAGCAAAGGGTAAGAGGCGAGCTTACTACCTTCAGCGAAATTTTGAAAACAAGCCGCCGAGTGCGAGCTACATGTAAGTTGACGATAATATTCCGGTAATCAGAATTTAATAATTTCACGTTTTAATTATTTATTTACATAATATTAATTGATGATTAAAAAATATTAATTATTGATAATTTAGTAAAAATCTCTTATACGCATTTTCATTTAAATTAAATCGAATTTGAAAAATAATAAATAACAAGAAGATAGTATCGGATAATAAAATCAGATAATATCATCGAATCTTGTTACTCAACTTCAACTGCATCAAACCAACGAATTTTTTTTTAAAGATAGACAATCAAGGAAGATTAGATTATTTTTTTACAGGAAGATAATTTAGTTAATGAAAATGGCATCCAAGATGATCTACTGGATAGAGCAAGTGGTTTCATCTGGAAACGAAGGATTTTTAACAACTTTGCTCAAGGCACTGGAACTTCTAGATTCAGGATCAATGAGCGAAAAAGCTGACCGTCTGCAAAGAGCGATTTTAGACGAAACGGAAGAATCCGATTACGAGCCAAAAGCTAACCATACTGAAGCAGATAAAGCTCGAAGACAAACAAAGCTTCAAAAATTTATAAAAAAGATAAGTAACAAAATGGACTCAGATTCAGAAACGGAGCAGACGATAGATGATTCGCGCGTCAATGTTTCAAGGAGAAAAGTAAAGACAACAAAAAGCACAGACAGATTATCGCAGCAAATACAGATGTATTCATGAGAAGGAGCACACTTCTGCAAAACACCAGAGAAACCAATAACAGTAATGGTTCAGAATAAAAAATATATGATACCAATAGAAGTGCTGGCCAGATTTACAGCGGACGCATCAGACGTGATAGAATCAGCAGAAACATCACAACCAGCGTTTTCCAGAATAACCAATGAGCAGCCGTCGCATAGCAGGCTATGAGATGATTGTCATAGTTGCAATAAATTTAATGAAAATTCAAGAGATATCGGAAAAACCGTCACGACGTGGAAGTTAAAATTCAGCGGAGCAACAGACGACGTTGAAGAATTTCTAATCCGCGTAAGAGAATGCATGAAAGTGACTGGAATCACAGGCGAAGAAATGCTAAGAGCACTACCTCTGATAATGCAAAAGGCAGCACTTAACCTCTACAGAATTAAGGAGCAAGAGTGGCTAACCTGGAGAAAATTTGAGGCTGATTTAAGGAAGCATTACCAGCAAACTCTACATGCTGATATTCTACATGACAAAATTCGGGATCGGAAGTAACAACCCGATGAGTCCATGCAAGAATACATAGCTGACATGATCTTTCAGTTCAGGAAGCTGCCTTAAAACAAACAAGGAGACGAGAGCAGCATAGTGCATAGAATATACCTGAACATGCGACCAGAATTCCACCCGTTAATACCAGAATATGCCGAAATGGATTTAGATGAATTTACAAAAAAAGCGACGATATTAGCGAGAGCATTCGAAATCATCAAAAATCAGAAAACACCAATCAAGATATAAGAAAAAATAACGAAGAAGAATGAAGAGTCAGGCAGAAAACCCGCAGAAGTATCTGCAGTTACGGTGCCAACTTTCAGCGATGTCGAAAAGCTCATTTCGGATAAAATAAATAAATTATGGAACAATAAACATAATAGTAATAAACAAAATTCAAACAACAACGGCAATAGAGGTAGAGGGAATTATAAAGGAAAAAACTACAATCAAAACAGATCTAACAACAATGGTCAGCAACAAAACAACAACGGATCAAATAGCAATAATAACAATAGTAACAGTCAGCATGGAAACTACAGAGGTAGAGGCCGGAGAAATGGCCGAGGCAGAGGTTATAACAACAATTACTTGGATCAGCGAAATAACCAACAGCAACAAAGCCCTGGGAATAGCAACGATCCGCAGCAGGACCTGCAAAATACAAATCAGCAAAATAAACAACCTCAAGCATCAACTTCGAATTCGGCGGGAAACGGAGCGTAGTCAGCGAGTCACCAACCGCACCGCCGACTTTACCAATAAAGGTCTCTACAATTAGCGAGCACAGCAGCTTAAGGAACAGCGAACTATCTGATTATCCAGCATCCAAATACAGCCGCTATTGGGTCACCTGCAAGATCAATGGTGTCATCGCGACCGCACTGATCTACCCAGGTGCAGCGTGCACAGTCATCGGCAAGATTTGGGACAAGATAAAGTCCAATTCACCCATCTTGCATTCACAAGTGAAGACCGCCCAAATGGCCAATGGGCAGCCGGAACAAGTGCTGGGCGAAATCTATTATTATTATCTAAATTAATGCATTAGTAATACCAACGATACCGACGGAGCTGATAATCGGATTAGATTGCATCAGATTTTTTCAGATGGACATCCTAGCTAGCTGCGATAAATTCACACTCGCAGACCATGGTAAAGATAAAAAATTTTCATTTCAACTAGGGGCAATCGACGCGACTTCCCTCGACGTAGCGAGCTGCGGAATAGCCGCCACAACGAGAGAACAACGCGCGAAAGTTGATGAAATGGTGCAGAAATTGCTACCAAACATAAATACAGCAGTGCTACCAGCAACCAAGCTGATGAAGCACGAGATAATTCTCAAAGAGAGCTGTAAGCCCATAAAACAGAAGTACTTCCCGGTCTCTGAAAAAATGGAGCAGATCCTCCACGCAGAGATCGACAGGCTCAAAGCAGCTGACATCATAGAAGAAAGCCTCAGCGAGTGGAGTAGCCCGATCATAATGGTCAAAAAGAAAGGAGGTACGTACAGAATGTGCACGGACTTTAGAAAGGTGAATGGAGTCACTAAGAAGGACGCCTACCCAAGTCCGTACATGAAAATGGTACTCAATAAACTCAAAAAAGCAAGATATATTTCGTAAATCGATTTAAAAAACGCTTACTACCACATACCGTAGACAAAGAGATCACGAGAAATAACCGCCTTTACAGTGCCCGGCAAAGGACTCTATAAACGGTTACCCTTCGGACTCTCAGGAGCAGGAGCGTGCTTCCAGAGACTTATAGATAAAGTCATTGGCGATCTAGAGCCGCATGCATATGCATAATTAGATGATATCGTGCTAGTCACTGAAACATTCGAAGAGCACATTCAGTTGCTCGAGAAATTAATTCTCAACATTAAGAATGCAGGACTCACGATAAATCCGTAGAAAAGCAAATTTTGCGTAAATGAGATAAAGTATCTAGGATTTATTGTCAACGAAAATGGAATCTCAATAGATCCAGAGAAAACAACTGCAGTCAAAGAATTTCCAGCGCCAAGGAACATGCGCCAATTGCAGATTTTTGGGCGTGGCATCCTGGTATAGAAAATTTATAAAAGACTTTGCAGCGATCGCCAAGCCGCTCACTGAGCTCTTAAAAGACAAGCAGAGCAAAAGTAATACTAAGCTCAAATGGGAACAGATTCACGAAGAATCATTCCAAATAATAAAAAATAAACTTATAGACTCACCAGTGCTAAAAAGACCACTGAAAAGCACTCCATACATTTTGCACACGGACGCGAGAAATTCAGGATTGGGGTCCGTTCTTACTCAAAGAGCGGATGGCCTAGATCACGTAATAGCTTACGCGAGCTGTGCGCTTAAAAAACCGGAGATAAACTATAGCACTACAGAAAAAGAGTGCTTAGCAGTGAAATGGGCCATCGCGAAATTCCGCCCATATCTCGAAGCAGAAAGATTCACTGTGATAACAGACCACAGTGCGTTGAAATGGTTTTTTGAGAAGAAAACTCCAACCGGAAGGTTAGGAAGATGGGCTCAAGAATTATCGGAATATGATTTCGAAACAATTCACAAAGCCGGCAAAAGCAATATAGTACCTGACGCTTTGTCGAAAATGTTCGAGGATGAAAAATCCGAAGAAAACATCGAGATAAGCGAAGTCAAGATAAAAAATGAAATTAAAGATCAATGGTATAGAAAAAGGATTTATCAAGTTTCAGCTCATCCTCGCAGATATAAAGACTGGAAAATAACCAACGGCAGAATTTACAGGTACAGACAAAATTATAATGAAGAAGATCTGGCAACAGATTTGAAGCCGTGGAAATTGGTCAGTCCACTCGCGGACAGAGAAAAAATATTGCAAGAAATGCATGATGAACCTACATCAGCACATCAAGGTGCAGAGAAAACATAAAAAACTCATTCAACTATACCACTGGCCTGGAACATACAGAGACGTTTTAAAGTACGTTCAGACATGCAACAAATGCCAAAAAAATAAGATAGATCAAAATCAGTAGATCGAACTCATGGGGACGCGTTATGTAGATCGCCCTGGCAAAGTTATAGCCGTCGATCTCATAGGCGACTTCCCCAAGAGCAATAAAGGCTATAAATACGTCATAATAATGGAAGATATTTTTTCCAAATTCATTTGGTGTATACCGATCAGAAACAAGACAGCAAATCTGATAAAAGATGCAATCGAAAATAAACTTTGTACACTGTTTGGTACGCCGGAAGTAATCATCTCGGATAACGGCAAAGAATTCATTAATTCATCGCTGAAAAATTTCTTCAAAGAAAACAGCATAATTCATGAAACCACGCCGTCGAGACACCCGCAGGCAAACCCAGTTGCAAGAGTCAACAGAGACATAAAAGTCATGATATCAACGTTTATTGGTAACAACCATAAAAAATGGGACGAATTTTTACCCCAATTTCAGCTGGCACACAATGCCGCAGTGCACTCGACGACAGGGAAAACGCCTGCATATTTAATGCTAGGCCGAGAAATAAAACAACCAAAATGTTTAAAAAGAAGCACCGAACTACCAAAAGATGTACAAAAAATTTTAGAACAAATAGATAGTTTAATAAACGAGAACAACAAAGTCAAACCAGAGCAAGAAATATGGACAAAAAGACTGCAAGAACTGCAAGAAGTCCGCGACAAAGTCGCAAATTCAACAGATAAAATAACTGAAAAAAACGAAAATGCATATAACAGAGACAAACGCGAATTTTCCTTCGAAATCGGGCAAAAAGTCCTAAGAAAAAACAATATATTATCGTCAGCCGCGAAAAATATTTCTGCGAAATTACTTAGTAATTATTTAGGTCCATGCGAGATTTTTAAAAAATTAAGCGAGAACATTTATAAATTAAAAGACGAGAGAGGGAAAATTATAAAGAACTCTGTTCATGCTAAAGAATTAAAATTGTACAACCCGGATACGCAAAATAACGATCCGCAGTGTTCAAAAGTCGAAAAAAGCGAAATTTCAATTTCAAATTTGCCCGCCTTAGCGTCGGTCACGATGACGGTCAAATACCAGTCATAGCGCGGTAATAGTCCGCGCAGCGGTACTACGGTCCGCGCGCGCGGAACGAACCGATTGCGCATGCGCCAGCTCGGCGCGAGAAGAAGACACCACGCTGTCGGCACAATACCAGCCTCCATAGCGCAAAAAAGACTGTACGTGAGTGAAAAATAGTGCAAAATAGACTAAGAACAAAGTGCAAAGTGACTGAAAAATGTTTGAAGAAGACTGTGACATGTGTGAAGCAATCCGCCGCCTCCTCTACGACCACCGTCCGCGACGAAGAACGCCAGGACCTACACAATGCCACCAGTCGACTCAGACGGAGGAGTTGCCGGCAGAAGAGTACGTGAACCCCTTCGCCAACAACACCACCGACGAAGAAGAGGAAGTGACCTCCTACAGGAGAAGGCAGCCTGCGGAAGAGGAAATGCGAGCTGCCAAGGAATGGCTCAAGATACAGATCCGCGCAGAAGCGCGCACCTTCAAGGAGCCACCACCTAAAGTTTTCTCCAGGAGGGAAAAAAAGAAAGCCAACGAGGAAGTGCAACAACTTCTCAAAGAGTACACCATCGCCCACGAGATAAGAAACATGAAGATGAAAATTGAGGAGTCCAGGGCACGTGCAGAGAAGGAAAGAAAATACCGTGACAGCCACAATGAAAGAATCTTCAGTCAGTGCAAAGAAGAATATTTGAGAAAAGTCAGAAAAGAGCCTGAAGACCAGGAACACGATGAGGACATGGAGGAAGTAAGGACAGTGAATGGAATACTATTCCGGATGGACACCATCCTTAAGAAAACCGTCGAAGAGGACCTATTTAAGGAAAGAAATTCGCAGACAGCTGCTTTGAAGGAAGCCGAGGCTCGACTCAAGCAAGCTCAAACAAAAATGAGACAGAAGGAAGAGCAGCAGGCATACCAAGAAGCTTCAGAGTCCTCCAGCGATGACGAAAATCCACGGCCAGCCAAGCAGACACCGTCCAGCCCGCCCAAGCCAAGGGCCGAGCCACAACCATCTGCTGCACAGGCTGCCAGGATGACATCCGCTGTACCACAACAAAAGGATAAACCTATCAGTCGAGTGGAGTCTACAAGGGAACTACGACGTCCCAAGGCTCTACCGAACTCCACCACCTCGAAAGAAAATACACCAACCTCCAACGGGGCAAATCCATCCAAACCACCAGCGCTCAACGATGAAGGAAAGCTGCTGGAAGAAGGAGCCAAGTAGATAAACTTCTTTACCTGGAAAAGAAAAGATCAGCGAGAAAGGACTCGCTTATACCACTTTGGGAAGAGGCAAAGGGAGACAACGTATCCTCACTTGAGAGAAAGGGACGACTAAATCCGCCAACACCCAGGGCCAGGACAAGAAGTTTCAGGACTACAGAAGTGATGTGATAAAAAGACATTTAACAATTTATTGTGTAAAATCATTTGGATAAGTTTTGTATTTTTTTATACTCATGTAAAGCGAAAAAACTCTAGAATTAAGACTCTTTGTAATAGAATAAGGGAAAATGGTAATAATAACCACAAAATGTACAAAAACATTTCCTGTTATTTCCAAAACCTAACCAACACACAATCCAAAAAATTAGTCCCTTAAATAACAATTTAAAGCATTACTAATTAACTTCCAATCACATCATACATTTTTTTTCTAACATGTAAAGCAAATACAGAAGTACCTTTCAATTTAGAAAAAGAGAAAAGAAAAGCACAATTAAATTAATTGAAAATCGTTTATTATAAAATCATTGTAAAACCGAAAATATTGTGTCTCCCAAACAAAGCTAAACTCCAGTTGTCAAAGCGCAGCAGACGACACTCGCATGTATGTAGCTGCGTCTGCAAGCCAACGAGCATACTAATGTACGCAGGATTCAACCTGCCGTGCGCTAGTTTTTACTAGGTAAAAACCTTCGGTGCAGGGGGGTTGTAACGTGTAAATAGCAACGTTACGACAGTTAGGTAATTGTAAGCGCCGGAGACGCTGCGCACAGCATAGCCCGCGTTAGGTTAGGTTAGAGCAGCCGAAAGCGCGCCCCCCCCCCCGCGAATAGGTAAGTGGAGGAAACTAAGCGGCTCTTTATAAAGAGCACGCGTTACGGAAACGCTCTCTCCGCCCAAGATCAATCCTGGCGATAACACCGACAACGAGGCCTAAGACCTTGACCGAACCGGCAACCACGAGGCCATCGCACAAGACGAGACCCGCGGCCGCCTACGTACACCAGGGCAGACATCTCGTCCCGCTGACGAGCAAGGAGTTTCATCCGCCGCAAGTCCGCCCGTCACACGCCCGCAACGAGACAATCACGCCGACCTTCTGCGAGACTCCGAGAAGACGAGATCGGGACTGCGTTCACCACGCGATCTTACGCGATAAGTATCGTTATCTCTCTCTCTCTCTCTCGTCCGCGAGTAGGATCGGCGAGCGCGCTGCTAAGATCAGGTGCGAATAAGGTCTAAAGACCGCAGCTGCGAGCCGTATGTAAATAGCTTATGTTAAATAAATTCATATATAATTAAATAACCGGCTTATTCACCCAAAACTGCCCCGCGAGTTAGCTTGGTCCGCGGAGTATCGTGAGTTGTGCATGGGTCGTTTGGCGAAGGGAGGCTTAAGGGGCAAAAAGGAGCGCGACACCAATATAATTAGAGCCATCATCCCGAGTCAACGTACACGTGTCACTGTACGATAAAAATTTCATTTTTTGAAATAAAATAATAATTATCATTGCGTAGTTTTTGAAGTTCTACTTGATTCGACCTAAATCTAACGGGATTTTGAAGTGTTATACATGTATAAAAAGTTTATTAAAGTCCCATCTGCAAAAATTTGCAAATGTAAATAAGAAAGTAAAAAAACCGCACGCATTATACACGCTGGACAGGATTCGCAGGGATAGGAGATAAAACTGCCCCGCATCTAACTTTAGAGCACTCTAACTTCAAATCGGATAAGTATAAATTACCGTTTGTTAGTGATTTATAAAAATTATCAAAACTTCTTTAAAATAATAATATAATAATGAGTGAAATAAGTAAGTATTTTTAAAAAACTAATTTTTGTTACCTGAAATGCGTTTTATTTACGAATTTTTGTACATACTATATTTTTTTTACTTGTATAAATTAGATTCAAGTAAGCGATACTTCTACGAAAATTTTCTTTTGGTATATGTTAAAATTAAAAGTTCGAACGAAGTATGCGCATTAATAGAAGATTTCGCTCTAAAATCTAAGTTCACTGTAACTCCTGGGACTGCTAAAAATTTTATCACATCATTCAATCAGAAGTGGAGGAAGTGTAACAGATCAGTAACTTTTTTTAAAACCTAATATAAAGAATGGCTAGACAGTAATCTGTATGAAAAACAATGTAATAACGTAAATGAAAAACAGTCTACTACAGTTTTATTTAGCATTTTAAGTCAATCTCAAAAACAAAGGCGCACGACAGGTAAGCAATTTAAACGATTTGAAGATTTAAACTCTATTTTTTCGTTCCGGCTGTCACTCACTCTCTCTCTCTCTACAAAACACATTAATAACAGCTGAAATATTAGATAAAAATTATAATTGGTGTCCTATTTTACCAACAGTGCCCAATGTACTAATTCATGGACGAGGCATTATACAACATGCTATTTTACCTCTTGGTATTACAGAAATTATACTATTAGCAAACGTTATTTGTTTAATATATTAAAACATAAAATGTACCTTGATTTTATTCAGGTCAGGAGAAGCTTTAGAACACCGAAATAAATTTATATTTTACAGGAGTAAATTTACGAGAAGGTGTTCAGGAGAAGAAAATTTAGTGGATATTTTCAATAGATTTTTATTAACATCAGATCCAATTATTTTTAGTTTGAGAGAGTTTTCAAAAAATATGCGGAAAACTTTTTGCGATACCGCAAGAGGTCAAATTATTATTAAAAAAATCCGACCAACAAGAATTTTATGATAAAATTATTTAATAAAAATTAATTTTTTTCTTTTTACATACTTAGTTAAATAATTTATTACAGACCTGTTTTCTTTCGATAAAGTATATTATATATATATACTTCAATATATACGGATAAAACAAAATAAATCTGCTAAAAAGTCAAATTATAAGGATTAAACATCCATGCGCACGTTTTGAGCTGTTTCATCCCAATGTGCGCTGTGACCCCCTTTTGGCGCAGCTGGGTCCTCTTTGCCGTCCTTCTCGGGGGCGAACTTTTGCGCGGATGCAGAGGGTACAGGGGTAAAACTAGGAAGGACACGGTTAGGCCGCCGGGTAAGAGAGGGGCCCGGTTACGAACTAGCCATCCGGACTGGCTGCGCTATCAATCGGCGAACAATCTCCTACGGTCTAGTGATGCCGGGTGGTGTCCGGACAGGGCCTCGCTGGGCCGGGGGGGGGGGCATCTTCGAGGCCACTGCAACGTTACGGAGCGAGCCTGCTGAGAACGGGGAGGGGGAGGACTGATGGTGCGACAGGGGGTCACTGCTGTCACAAACACTCGCACTACTCTCACCCCAGGTTTATCATTCAAAATGTCGGAAAAAATGGGAAGTGTTTACACCGTACCCCCTCGCGACGAGCTCCCTAGCTCAAAAGGTAACCTCGTACAGGCGTCTGGGCTGATTCAGCCATCACGCAACACCGGCGAGAGCATGACAAGTAAAAGAGGCAAGGGGGAACAGATGGAGGACTGTCCATCCACCAGTGCAGACAAGGCTGACTCTGAACAGAGCCACAGCCAGTCTGCCGGATCGGCTCAGACCAACACTGATCCCAAAAAAGGCAAAAGGAGGAAGCGCTTCACGGGGTCGCAACTCATTAAAAGGCGAGCGGAATGGGAGGCTGGTAAGGCTGACATAGCGAGCACCTCAACTGGACAGACCGTATCGGGTAGCACAAACTGTAACAGCAGGGATGAAAACCTGCTGCAATATCTCACCTGTACGAAACTACTCATACTGAACAGAGGGAATACCCCAACCTTCAGAAATGCGGTCAGAGAGGATGTTCTGGACATAACTCTAGCGTCGAGGGGAGTCGGCCGCATGGTCACTGACTGGAGAGTCTCGGGAGAGGTCTCAATATCGGACCATGGGTTGATTCGCTTCGAACTAAAGGAAATAAAAGGAGAGGTACAAAAATGGAGAAATCCCAGAAAAACAATCTGGAACCTGTACCTCAAAAGGCTAAAAGACAGATTAGCTGGAGTCGTGGATACACCAACGACAACCGCAAGCTGCAAGCTGAGAGAAAAAAGAAGCAACAAAGGAGCACCTTGGTGGAATCCGAAACTGGAAGCACAGAGGAAAGAGATAAGAATACTGCTAAGGAAGTGGCACAAGTGCAAGGGAGCAGCCGAAAGGGAGGCTTTCCAGGCAGCCCAAAGACGCTACAATCTCGCGCTAGATATAGCCAAAAGAGAAGGCTGGAAAAGCTACTGTAAGGAGCTGGTTGGGTTACCCGAGGTGGCAAGACTAAATCGGATCCTTGCCAGGCCTGCAGTCAACACGTCGGGAAAACTAAGAATCCCCTCGGACGAATGGGTAGAAGACGGAAACGAGGCACTAGAGTTTCTGTTGGCTGCCCCAGGAAGTTCAAACTGGAGATTCAACCAATGAAGGAAGTTGACCCGCCGGGAACAGGAGCTAGTCTCTGGTTTACTGTCGGATCCAAAAATTAGAAAGGAACGGGAGCCGCGGCGTGGCTTAAGGGGGGCAACTCCTTCAAAAACGAAAAAATGATGGGTTTTTTAAGAATTTTTTTTGAAGAGACAAAAAAACTTATTATTTCCAAATTGTTAATATTATGTTTACACACTATTAAAAACTTCAAGTGAATTTTTATTAAAAAAAAACAAACAAAATGGCGGTGCTATGCGGCGTTGTAGTTCCCAACGTGACGAGCCAACTTGTAATTGGCGTAATTTTTTCAATTCTTTTGGGTGATCTGAAACAAAAAAAGAAACAGTTTTCGATTAGTAGTGTAATTTCGCTCTATGCTTACCTACAAATGCATAAAAACTTACAAAATTGTAAATTCGACCTCTTTTTTTAAAAAAAAGTACAATTTTTCACCATTTTTTTTTGTTATATATTTGTTTAAAAAATTACTTTTTTAATAAGAAACATTCAAACCATTAGGTATAAATTGACAACAATACTATAAAGTAACTTTGTGAAAAGTTTGAGCAATTTCTGTCGTTTAGTTTTTAAAAGAGAATTTACGCCAATTCAAAAAATGTAGTTTTTAGAAAAACGCGTTTAAAGTTTGTACACATGAAAACTACTGATTTTAATGACTTACCGATTAATCTGCGATCCCGGGCGCATACAGTATTCTTTCAGCTACATCAAATAAGGCATTTTCTTGAAGACCTTGTTGCTTTCGGGCTAGTCGGACTTCTTTCGACTCATTTAAGCTGCGCCGGTTCTGCCGAGTTATCCGGTCACGGTTCGCATTTTCAGCAAATATTTTGCATTGAGACCCAATTTGAATATCCAAATTATTCATGATCTTTAAAATAAAACTGTATCCCTCGTTGAATATACCCGCAGCAATAAAAGTAGCAATTTCAATAATTTTAAACCCAGAATGCAGATGTTTTGGAGTCATTAGCCAAACGGTCGAATTAAAGCTTTCATTAGCATTCTGGGTGTGGCCACCTAAACATCTTGTAAGTAAATCGTCTCTTACAATTAAAGGTAGAACCGACGTACATAAAAGGGATTATGAAAGAGGCGTTGACCTGCCTCTAGCGCTCCGTATACCTGCGACGCACGGGCGGTGCGCTCTGAAATGAGTCACGCTCATAGACTGTAGCTCTCATAGGACTTTGAATTTTACTTTGCAAATTTTGCACGATATTCTTGAAGGGACAAACGAATTTTTTATGCAAAAAAAAATTCGATTTTTTGAAAATTGTAAAGGAGTTGCCCCCCTTAAGGGAACTAGCACAGAGCTGGTACTATCCCTGGAGGACCACACAACAGTCTTCCAAGAGGTAGTCAAAGCCATCCGGAGCTGCGCAGAGCATATGCTAGAGAAGGAATGGAGGAACCGAAAGATCACCATACACTCGGATAGCAAAGCAGCACTCCTAAGTGTTAGTAAAGTGGAAGTAACGTCATTGGAAGTGGAAGGGTGCCGCAATTCATTAGATAGGATTGTGGAAATATGTGATGTAGAGTTAACGTGCGTCCCGGGACACTCGGGTGTCCTGGGCAATGAAAACACAGATAGACTCGCAAAAAGAGGAGCGATGGGCATTAGAGCAACTGCAACCAAGGTTGCCGTACCGTTTTGTCACCTAGAAATAAAAATTCTGACCTGGGTGGAAAAAGAGCAATGCAAAAGATGGCATAACAGCCAAGGGTGCAAACACAATAAAGGTTTCATCGGTGAGTAGAGCTGATCAAACTCGAAAGAAGGGAGATCAAGCTAGTGTTGAGCTGGATCACAGGACTCTGTGACCTGGCGTTTCACAAATTCAAAATCGGAAAAACGAATAGAAAACTCTGTAGGCTCTGCAGTGAAGCAGACGAAAACCTCGTGCACCTTTTGTGCGACTGTCTTAGACATATGGGGGTTAGGCGGAGGGTGTGTGGAGACTTCATACTAGAGCCCGGAGATGTTAGAAATTTTAGTGTAATGGGCCTTATAGGCTTAATAAAATGGATCAAATCCAACCTACAGGTAGGAGGTATTAGCAGGATACCGGGACAAATGTAGGACCCGGGAGTATAAGATCATTTGAATGGGTAACGGTATTCGGAATGATGACACAAGGAGGCAAAGCGCAGTGAGCCTGTGGCCTACGCGCGAGTCGGCACGTCCCCGAGTAGGGGCAGCCGTTGCGTCTCCACTTTTGACCGACTATCGACTATCGACTAAGCTATCGTGCACGGTATACCTTGTATACATTCCTCAATGACCTGCTGGAATTCGCTTGGGGCTACGGCTGTGCCTTCTGATAGCTTTGTGTATCTGAATAATCTGACTTGTGTTGCTATACTTACAAATTTTCGCGATTGCGGCTCTACTGGGATTTGCATGAACAAGTGCCGTATGTCTAGCTGTGAGTATGCTTTCCTGCCTTGCAGTACTTGAAAAATATCGTTAGTTCGCGGGAATGCTCTTTTCGTTCCTTTAAGGTGTTGGTTTATGGTTACTATAAAATCTCCCGCGATTCTAATGCTTCCGTCGCTTTTAATAATTGGGACGATCGGTGTCGCCCAATCACTCGTATCGAAGCGGTCTATGTGCCCCGCTGTTTTTAGTTTGTCTAACTCTTTCTCGACCTTGGGTTTCATTGCGAAGGCCACGTGCACTCAGATCTGGGTAATTGCAATTCAGCGATAATCGTCTTAATTTTGTGGCAAAGTCTGCGACCGTTTCATTGCTTTGTTGTTTCAATCTATTGAAGGTACATCGTTCCATCACCTCTGATGGAGGTGGCTTCAGGTACGCGGTTAAGAGTTTCACCAGGTCATTGTAAGCCTTCGTTGTTGGCTTGTCCGGTGCACACTGGTTTTTTAGTAGGTTATAAGTCTCTTTGTCGCAGTGCGTAAGCAGGTGCGCCCTTTTCATTTCAGCCGTCGTGATATTTTTTACCTTGAAGAACATACCAAATCGTTTCGTGAAAGCCTCCCAGTCGTCGGACTCCAGCCGGAAAAAAAATTTCGTGTCTCCCGATATGTCGGTGCTACTATCCGAACCGTTGTCTTCTTCACAGCCGTGTATACTGCCCTTGTTCTGCGCTCGTGCTGCAACCTCTGCTCTCACAAGCTCTACCAATTGCTCCCTTAGCTCGTCTCTGCTGCTGGAGCTGTTTACTTCGACGCTTCTGTCCTTTAACGCCTCGATAATCTCTTTTTTCCGCAAATGATATGCCTCATTAACGGTAAGTTGCTTCTTGGAGTCTATCACTTGTTGCTGTTGTGGATTTTCTGTGCTCTGTCCGGTCGCCATACGAAGTCGATTGGATCGTCGAAAATTTGCTCCGCTGCTCGTTGCATGCAAAAGCTTAACTGCTGCCTCTCTGCTGTCCTGGATTATCTCTCTTTTTTACAATTTGCAGATCCTCGTCGCCCGTGCAAGGGTTTGGCCTTTTGCGGGTCAAGTGGATAAAGTAGGAATGATAATTAGCCAGACTTTGTAATATTTCTTTATTATGGCTCTCGTGTGAACGCCGTGTGTGTCGTTCGACAGTCACGATAACAGTGCCGCTCGCCTCCCTTTTGCACGCCCTCGTCACGGCACCTGTCGCCGAGTGTGAACCGCGGCTCACTCACACTGCGTCACACCAAACACTACAGGTGTGGTTACTGTAGGTAGAGTGAGTGAATCGAGTGCAGCTCGTTGGCCCGTCAGTGTATAGCACGGGGACATTGAAATACTATATCACAGAGTTTCAAACGAGCTTTGAGTCCTGCAGTAGTCTGGTAGTTGGTAGGGTTCTTATCGGTGTTGATGAGGAAGATGCAGATCAGCTGTCCTTCAGCAACTTTTTTCAGTAATTATTTATCCATCTCAACTCTGTAAGTTTCAATTTAACTAGAATATAATATTAGCGTCAGATTATAATCTATTAATATAATTATATTAATCAAGGATAACCGTTTAAAGAAAGCGAGGGCAAATTTGTATCTTTTGCGAATTATCTACTATTAGGAGTAGTCAAGTGACACTCAGCCTGGCGAATCTCAACTTCGCCTTGCAGTAGTGTAGTAGGGCCACAGTGCAGCGTTAGTAGTAACCAGAAGGTTGAAGGTTCACTGGTGTTCTACGACGTGTGACTGTAACAGGTAAACCAGCGGGATTTGATGGTATTGCAAGTTAGGTCGCGTAGGTTTAGCGAGAGCGAAGCATCTTCCAATTACGCCTCTCCAACTAGAGTGCCGTGCGTGCGCCTCTGACGGGGATACTAGTTAAGTAAACTCGAACGCGCGGTACTGCAGGGAACGCTAAGTTATGCGTATAGACAAATATGCGCGGTCACGGTAAACTGGGTACGTTTGCTTTACGAAGTCACCTTGGTGAATGAGCAATGTCGCACTTGTTTTTGTACTGAATTTCTCGACCTCTCCGATGCGATTAATGGGCTTGAGATATTTTCAAACCGCTTACACCTCCTCTTGACTGTCCAAGCGTTCAATTATGTCGGGGAAAAATCGCGCATTGTGTGGTCTGGTCTGAATTAGGAATAATTCTATTAGAAAACCTTGAAGTCGGTGAATCACTCGCGAAGTACCTTTGACGCGCAACTAATATCAAGACTCACGTTGGTTTTCGGAATGAAGAATCCGGCTCGAAGGACCATGTTGCAATGCGCACTAGTAATTCTTCGTTGGTAAATTTCTTGCGAAGCAAGAAAGAATGGAGTGGAACTTGAGGATACTGGAAGCGGTATCGTGATTGAGAAATAAAAAAACTTCGCTTATGCTATAAATTCTTTATATAGTATCACTTCTCACTGTTTTGGTTACAATTGTCTTGGCTTAAATTTAAACAAAAATGACTTGAATTTATTCGACTTAACCCTTTAACGCCCAACTTGATCATTTTTCGACAATATTTTCAGTGGTGTGTAAAACTAACTTAAAATGGTTCAAGAAGTTCTTGAGATATCATTTTTAACGTAAAATTTTATGTACTTTCAGAATCCGGTATTAGATTTGTCGAACAATTCAACAATAAAAAGTTATAAACAATTTTTTGCAAAAAAACGTGAATTTTTGGAGAAAAAAAATTCGTTTAACCCAAATTTTCGAATGGAAAGAGGGTTTGCTCGTACGTCTGATACGTATATATTCGGTCAATAGCATGTATAATTTATTGTAAAACAGTTGCAATACCGAAATTAAAAATGGCGGCCATCCAAACAACCCCTTTTCCACTAAACTTATCAAGAAAGGTTCGTGATTTTTTTTCTCGATCAGGGTCGACTTAACAAAAAAAAATTTATACAACAAAAAGTTGTTAGAATTGATCAGAAAAGACGTGTGAATTTTTTCAGACTTTTCGGAGCGGTTTTTTTCACAGAACTATTAGTGTAAGTACTCTAACGAAATTCAATGTGTGCATTTTGGTGCATTGAAAAAACAAGTTTTCCTTTACAATGTTAGACAGAAACTGATAGAACACGACATCCAATCAACAACAACAATAACAAAGGTTCCTGTATAAATAAATTTGTTGCCAAATTAAATGAAATAAATCTCAGAGCGATTGTACTGGAGGCGCCTGTTACCGATCCTTTTGGAATCTTAAAGTTAAAAGAGAACATATTTAAGACTACCAAGAAACAACATAATAATTGTAAGCTGATATTAGTGACCCAAATATATGTATAATTAAGCTAAGAAAAAAATTAAGAATTGTGTTAATCTAGCTAGTACAACTACCAAGAAAAATAGACTAAGAAAAAATTCGATTACAAACGGTATTATAATATTATGTCAGATGGAAGAAAAATTATACAAAATATGGAAGAATGATTGAAAAATGGATACAAAAAAGCAAATTATAAAAATTATGACAAAACATTGACTAACATTATACATAAAGTCAAAATGGACTGGGATAAAAAATTAATAGAAAAAATCTTGATAACCAAAGAAACCTTTGTGGATGTAGGAAATTCTACTTCCTTTGAGGTGCTTGTTTAACTTGAATCCCCTTGCCCTTCACTTTTATCCTCCATCAGCTTGAAGGCACAAATTTTCAAGCGTTTGAAAATGTTTTACTTTCCTGAGTAAGGACTCTCTTGAGATAGTTGTACTAACTTGGCGAATACGGCCTATCATATCAAATATCATATTTTTCAAGTAGCCCCACAAGTAAAAGTCAGGAGATGGTATATTTGGTGCGTTCGGAGGCCAGATAACTGGACCTCCTCGATCTATCCACCTCTAATAATAATTTTGTTTCTGTAATTTACGTACTATCCTTGCAAAATGGGGAGGTGCACTATCTTGTTGTAGCCATTCTTCATCGTGTTTCGAAATCGACTTCTTCCAAAAGTTCTGGCAATCGCTTCCTCAGGAATTGCAAATAGCTATGTTGATCTATATTTCTCTCTCAAAAAAATAAAGTCCAATCTAGTAATCCAATCCAATCCAGTTTATTATGCCACACCACACCATAAGGCTCCATCGGTTTTGATGATTAACATCCCTATGCTAGAGGGGATTTTCATCTGACCAGCAATGGCAATAACATCTATTCAGCTGGCCATCACTGTAAAATTTAGCCTCATCTGAAAACATTCTAAAAAATTCTGGGTCATTTTGTATCATTTCTAAAGCCCACTGGCAAACTTCAACGTAATTAAATGTGATTCGACCTTAATGCTTAAACTAAAGTTATGTGATATGGATAATAATGAAAAGCATTCTGAATTTTTATAGCGGTGCTTTGTGGTATACCATTTTCCCTGTCAATTTGCTGTTCCATTGAAATGATAGAACGTATTATCTTGCAAAACCCCACTTCTAGAATTTACTTTTCCTTATTTCTCTAACTTCTTTTACTCCTTTCTATTTAGTTTAAGTATTAGTATTATATCGAGTCATGCCAGCAAACGGGAAATCTACTTTTGTCACTTTTATACAGGGTGGGGAAAAAGTATAAAAACCCTTAGGTTTCCGTCAAGGCTTGGTCAAAAATAAAATAACCAAGGTCAGACCTAATGTAACTTTCAACGAGGAGTTTGGTGGTGACTCTGGATTTGACCTTGAACCACATTTACAAGGTTATTTCAAGGTCAGGTTTGTTTTTTTAAATAGGAACCCCGATTTTTTACACCGGAAACGGAAAGAGCGAAAAATTCTACGTTCGGATATATATCAAAGTATGAGGTCAGCATTACCTCTAGAGGACGAAGAGAGGTCAAATAAAACTCAGTGTGTCAACTATGTTTCGTTACAACAAAAAACAGTTTCGTTACAATAAAACAATATTATTACCAATTCATTTTCATTTTAAAAATGAATCGTTTAACTGACGGAGAGCGTATTTGTCTTTTGAGGATGAGGGGATGGGGCGATCAAGAAAGATTGTATACTGATGTAACAAATCTTTTTAATGCAACTTTTCGAAATGGACTTCCTCAATTGTCAAAAGGTACTGTTTCAAAAACTTTAAGATGTTTCCAAGATACGGGATCAGTTCAAAACCGTCCTGTTCCCGGTAGACCAACGACAGCAACAAATGCAGAAATGTCATTAAATATTGTTTTATCATTTGTAGAGAATCAACATGAAACAACTCGTTCTGTAGCTGATCAACACGGAATCGATCCAAAATCTGTACGAACAATTTTGAAAAATAATAATTTTCATCCCTATAAAGTCAAATTAGTGCAAGAATTAAATGAGGATGATCCTGATCGTCGCACAGAATTTTGTGAAAGGATGATGGATATGATAACTCAAAATCCAATATTTTTAGAAAATAGTGTTTTTACAGATGAGGCAACATTTATGTTGAATGGTAATGTCAATAGACACAACTTCAGATATTGGTCTGATACAAATCCTCACTGTATGAGAGAAAGCCACACTCAACATCCGCAAAAGTTGAACGTAAGGGCATGTATTGTAGGAGACATTATAATTAGTCCCCTTTTTATTAAAGGAAATTTAAATGCACAAACATACTTACAACTACTGCAGAATGAGATAGTTCCAGCAATGCAGGCACTAAAAGGAGATGATTTCATAAACACGTGGTTTCAGCAAGATGGTGCTCCTCCACACTATGGAGTTCATGTCAGGCGATTCCTAGACGAAACGTTTCACGCAAGATGGATCGGTCGAAGAGGTACAATAGAGTGGGCACCAAGATCTCCTGACTTTACACCTTTAGATTTTTTTCTGTGGGGCTATTTAGAAGAATGCGATTATAAAACCAATTCTCAAAATCTTGATGAATTAAGACGTAGGATTATTCAAGTAATTGCCATCATACCAAGGCAAGTGATTAGAAATGCTGTGCAATCGTTTTATAATAGGATTGGTTACTACCAAGAGGTCAGTGGAGAGCAATTTGAACACCTTTTGTAAATTGATTCATTGAATGGATTCGTTTACAAAAGCAACTATAAAAGTGAGAGGCAAGGGGAACTCACTCTAACAAAGCACCCCAAAGGGAACAGATACCTTCTACGTCCACGCCGTTGTTCCTGGGTCGCGCCAAATGAAGGATTCCAGTGTTAATAATGGACGTGTGTTGTTCAAAAACCAATTCTGATTTTGATATGACCTTGAAAAAAGTTTTTAAGGCTAAATCCAGATTCACCACCAAACTCCCCGTTGAAATTCCTTTAGGCGTTACCATACTTTCCACATGGTTGACACACTGAGTTTCATGTGACCTCTGTTCGTCCTCTAGAGGTTATGCTCACCTCATACTTTGATACATATCCGGACGTAGAATTTTCCGTTCTTTCCGTTTCCGGTGTAAAAATAGGGGTTCCTATTTAAAAAACTGTAACAAAGGTATTGCTCGGCAGCGCGAGCAATAGCTTTATTACAAAATTCAAGACGATACGCAACGCGCGTATATTTTACATATACTTGCGTTAGCGCGATCGCGACGGCCGGAGAGCAAGTGTGCTCCCGAGCGTCCCCACTACGCGACGCCTTCCCACCCGAGGAAAGACGTCGTCATGACAACCGGACTCTCCCACCGAGCGCGCCTTGAGTCGAGCGGCTCGGAGCGCGCGAGAGCTGATTACCGGAGTGAGTCCACTCGGCGCACTGAGCCGAGCTCTAACCCTAGAGGAGAGGTCGCCGCGCGTAATGAGCGCGAGCGATTGGGCTGAAACCGCGATAATTATAACCTGCATGCGATCCGTGCCATAAGCATCTGTTAATATAAATCCGTTTAATATAAATATTTCTTTATCATATGTTGTAGAATCACCGAAGCGGAGGGCAGAGCGAAGCCCTATTGAATGTCATAATGAGCGCGCTCAGCAATTAAAATTAGTGCAGTGTGTGTGATTTTTTATTCTTTATGTTTTTTTTTCTTTTAATAAACCTTAAAAATAGTTTTAAGTTTCAAATCGAAAACGAGTGTAGTTTATTATTTAGTCAATCATTTATCCTCGTACAACGGAAACTCCGTATTATTAAAAATAGAACCGCGTAAAGGGGGTTTGCGAGCGCATTGAGCTCGCGCCGTATTAGAACTGCGCGCGTATTGAGCGTGACAGTTTGGGCTGTAACAGGCGTATTGAGCCTGTTCGCGAACAGTATTCCTGAACGTATTGAGTTCAGGAATAAACGGGACACCTCCTCCTAACCTCATAGAAAACCCGATTGTTACATGGCGCCCGAACAGGCTATGGTGGTTTAGGAGGTCGGTTTAGGAATAGGTAATTTCGTCAAGTGCCGCAGTAGCGTAGTGCCGTAAAATATAAAGCTAATTTTTTTTTCTCTCTTTTGTTATACACTAGTGAATTAAGTGAATCAATTGTGACGTTTTGAAAATTTTTTTTTTGAGTTTCGCTGTGTTTTATTCTGATAAAATATAATGCCGGATTTTTATAATGAATTTGGTACCGAGTTTCGGCTACGGGGCCGCTTTAACCAAGTAGAGGCAAATGTCAAAGAATTGTTAGAAACCCTGTTTGACCAGCAAGAAGCGCTGGGTCATTTGCATAAAGAATTAGAAATTTTAAAAGCAGAAAATAACATTTTAAAAAGACAATTGTTTAATGTGGCGAGAAGCACTACGGCACGTCTGACGAAGTTAGAAGAACGAGTTGTAGTGATCGAGAAAATAACCGATGAAATGACGATTACGTTTGGTAAATTAAAGTTAAATTAGTGAATTTTAAGTAGGAATAGGTAGCGTTGAAATTAAGCGAAGTATTTTTTTTTAGTATGCGATTTTTTTTTTTCTTACGATTATTATTGTTATTCGGTACAAAAGTATGTGTACGATAAGACGAATGAGTGCAGCGGAGAGAAAATGCGTGCGGAAGAAAATTTAAATTAGATAAATTTTGGAAAAAAAGCCATAACGAGGCAATTTTGTTTTTTGTTCCTTATTCTTCATTTTATTACATCGTTTTTTATCGCGCGTTATAATTATTACGAAAAAACCCGCACGCATCATTATTATTAAAATCTTTCAGGATTTTTTTTTCTCTTTTCGAATTAATTTTTTTTTTTAATCAAAATGTCAACGTAAACGACGATATAGGGATAAAAGCTCTCACAGAAGATCAGAAGAAGAGATTAGAGGCTTGGATTAAACAAGAAAAAGAAGAAATGCAGCATATGACAGGTTGCACACCGTTAATCCAGCCCAACATCAAGCTGATCGACGAAACACCGATAAAACAGAAATACCGACCGAGGAATCCAGTAATTCAGAAGACAATTCACGAAGAGGTCAAAGAAATGCTGGAAGCAGGGATAATAAGAAGATCGACCAGTCCTTGGAGTTCGCCAATAGTTCTGGTGAAAAAGAAAGACGGGAAAATGCTAGATTTTAGAAAAGTCAATTCGGTAACATCTAAAAACGCATACCCATTGCCATTCTTGAATTCGATGCTCGATCGTTTACAAGGAGCACGAATTTTATCATCTATTGATTTAAAAAATGGATATTGGCAAGTGGCATTAGATGAAAAAAGTAAAGAGATTACCGCATTTACAGTACCCGGCTTGGGACTGTTTGAGTTCAACGTGATGCCATTTGGATTGCATTCTGCAGGTGCAACCTTTCAACGGCTCATGGACATGATTATCACTCCAGATATGGCCGAAAACGTATTTGTATATCTGGATGATATCATAATAATTTCCGAAACTTTCGAAGAGCATATGAAATGGCTAAAGATCGTTTTCGAGAAATTAAAAAATGCAAATCTGAAACCGAATTGGGATAAATGCAATTTTGCCCGTAAAGAATTGAAATACTTAGGTCACGTTGTAGATGAATTCAAAGTACGAACGGACCCGGATAAAGTAGCTGCTGTGCAGAAAATACCAGTACCAAATAATCCGAAAGAATTGAAAAGATTTTTGGGAATGATTTCTTGGTATCGGCGTTTCATACCGAACGTTGCAACAATGACAACGCCGTTGCAAGATCTCTTAAAGAAGAAAGCACAGTGGAAATGGCAAGATGCACAACAACATGCATTTTTAGAAATAAAAAAATGTCTGACGAATGCACCAATCCTCGCTTATCCGGATTGGAATTTACCATTCACCTTGCAAACGGATGCTAGTTTAGAAGGTCTAGGTGCAGTTTTAACGCAGAATAATGTAGAAGTTGAAAGAGTTATTGCTTATGCTAGTCGTTCTTTAAGCAAAGCAGAAAAAAATTATTCGGTGACAGAACTTGAATGTTTAGCCATTAAATGGGCAATTTGGAAGATGCGTGATTATTTAGACGGATGTCATTTTACTGTACTGACTGATCACCAGGCGTTAAAGTGGCTGAATAGTATAGATAGTCCAGCAGGTCGTCTTGCACGTTGGGCCTTAGAATTAAGCCAGTATGATTTCAATATTTTATATCGAAAAGGCTCTGAAAATAACGTTGCAGATGCTCTGTCACGCAACCCTATTGATGTCAACTCGATCAATAGTGGAAGTAATGAAAAATGGTACGCCCGTACATTCAAATTAGTTACTGAAAAACCAGAAAATTTTCCGGTTTTTTGCATTAAAGAAGGAAGATTATTTAAAAAAATTCTGCACACTCTAGACTTTAATGAAATTGAAAGCGGAGAAGAATGGAAAATGTGCATTCGAGAAGACGAGAAAGACCAAGTTTTGAAAGAAAATCACAATTTTCCGACTGCAGGCCACCTTGGCATTGCTAAAACTCTTGTCCGTTTAGCTAAAAAATTCTATTGGCCTGGAATGTTTCGTGAAGCAAAAGGGTACGTCCGATCTTGCAACAATTGCCAAAGATTTGAAACTGCACAGCAGGCGCCGGCAGGGCTGTTAAAAGCTACTTGTTCCGGTGACCCGTGGAAGACAGTTTCAATTGATCTCGTAGGACCATTACCTCGATCCAATAATGGTTTTACGCAAATGTTGGTTATGCAAGATGTTATCACTAAATGGATCGAATTGCGGCCAATTAGAAAAGCAACAGCGACGGCAATTGTTAAAGGCGTGCAAGAGCAAATTTTGCTCAGATTCGGTTGTCCGAAAACAATATCAACCGATAATGGCAGGCAATTTACATCCCGTGAATTTAAAAAATTACTCGAAAATGCTAAAATAAGATGTAGGTTAACACCTCCGTACTCACCGCAATGTAATGCAGTTGAGAGGGCGAATCGTACTGTAAAAACGATGATAAAACATTACATTACAGGTTCTCAAAAAACCTGGGACGCTCATATACCCGAAATCGCATTTGCATTTAATACTGCACATAGCGAATGCACCGGATACACACCCGCTTACTTGAATTTTGGTAGAGAGTTGATCTCTGCCGGATCATTAGAGCAAGAAGAGAGAGGGAGTGTAAAAAATTCGTTCGAGAATCGGATAAAAAACTTGCAGGAAGCTTTAGATTTAGCCAAAGTCAATGCTGCAAAAAGCTTCCAAAGGCAAGAAAAATATTATAATCTCCGCAGGAGAGAATGGAAACCGAAAATCGGCGAGCAAGTATTAAAAAGAAATTTTGTCTTGTCCGATAAAGCCGAAAATATTAATGCAAAGTTGTGCGAAAAATATATCGGTCCGTTTAAGGTATTTAAAATAATTTCTCCAGTTATTTTTGACCTTAAAAATAATGAAAATGTGATTATTCGTCATGTTCACATTAAAGATTTGAAACCGTTTGTGTCGACAGACGAGTAAGAAATCTAAGGGTTAATGAACCCTAATGTACATATTGTATATAATGTACATACACTGTAAATAATGCGAAATACGGCCGTTAGGATTAAGGACGTCACTGTTTACATTTAACTGGATAAAAGGAGCCTCCGAATCATCAGAATTTTAGTATCGATTCGAAGAAATGAACAGACAGTACTTGGAAGATTTCGAGAAGTGGCTGGAGGGCCGAGGACCACCACCCGTCGACAAGGAGTACGTCCCTGCAGGGATTGCAGGAAATGTACCAATTGCTACGGAATATACTCCGACATCAAAAAATCAATTGGAGGAAAGGAGTGTGTTGGAGCTACCACCTATTCCGAAGGAGAGGTTGGTAGCCAAATGGCGAGCGGCAGCAGCGCGAAAGGCAGCAGCATTAGTCACAGCAAAGTCCCAAGCAACCGCAGCAGCATCAACAACAGCAACCGCAGCAGCATCAACAACAGCAGCCGCAGCAGCAACGACAACAGCAGAATTAAGACCGACACGGACGATTTCGATCCCGTTTGGACCGGAAGTCAAAGTACCAATGGGAGTGAGGAACTACAGGACGACCATGTGGGGCTATGCGTGGCGGATAAAGTTCTTTAAAGAAGGAGTACCCCGGTTTATGCCGCCACGCAAGTGAGTTGCTTTTGTCATTATTAGTATTTTTTTTTCTTTCCACTTTAAATCTGATATTTTTTTTTTGTTGTTAAGTTTGGTATATTTTTTTTTTTTTTTTTTGGCATGTAAAACTCCGTTTTTTTTATTGGGGGGGGGGGGTAATGTAACAAAGGTATTGCTCGACAGCGCAAGCAATAGCCTTATTACAAAATTCAAGACGATACGCAACGCGCGTATATTTTACATATACTTGCGTTAGCGCGATCGCGACGGCCAGAGAGCAAGTGTGCTCCCGAGCGTGCCCACTACGAGACGCCTTCCCACCCGAGGGAAGACGTCGTCATGACAACCGGACTCTCCCACCGAGCGCGCCTTGAGTCGAGCGGCTCGGAGCGCGCGAGAGCTGATTACCGGAGTGAGTCCAATCGGCGCACTGAGCCGAGCTCTAACCCAAGAGGAGAGGTCGCCGCGCGTAATAAGCGCGAGCGATTGGGCTGAAACCGCGATAATTATAACCTGCGTGCGATCCGTGCCATAAGCATCTGTTAATATAAATCCGTTTAATATAAATATTTCTTTATCATATGTTGTAGAATCACCGAAGCGGAGGGCAGAGCGAAGCCCTATTGAATGTCATAATGAGCGCGCTCAGCAATTAAAATTAGTGCAGTGTGTGTGATTTTTTATTCTTTATGTTTTTTTTTCTTTTAATAAACCTTAAAAATAGTTTTAAGTTTCAAATCGAAAACGAGTGTAGTTTATTATTTAGTCAATCATTTATCCTCGTACAACGGAAACTCCGTATTATTAAAAATAGAACCGCGTAAAGGGGGTTTGCGTGCGCATTGAGCTCGCGCCGTATTAGAACTGCGCGCGTATTGAGCGTGACAGTTTGGGTTGTAACAGGCGTATTGAGCCTGTTCGCAAACAGTATTCCTGAACGTATTAAGTTCAGGAATAAACGGGACACCTCCTCCTAACCTCATAGAAAACCCGATTGTTACAAAACAAACCTGACCTTGAAATGACCTTATAAATGAGGTTCAAGGTCAAATCCAGAGTCACCACCAAACTCCTCGTTGAAAGTTACATTAGGTCTGACCTTGGTTATCTTATTTTTTACCAAGCCTTGACGGAAACCTAGGGGTTTCCATACTTTTTCCCCACCCTGTATATCTACTCCCCTTCACATGTGTTTGTCACCCTTCGGCAAAAATCTCAAAAGAAAGAAAGTTTTATATTATAGCGAAAAAATTGATTGTTTTCTTCATTTTCAAATATCTCAAAAAATATTAAAGATAGAAAAAATTCTAATAAAGAAAAAGATGTCTTTTGATGTGAAAAACATAAATTTAAAGTGAAAGAAGATTTCTAAAATAATTTTTTTCCAGTTTTTATGGATTTCAAAAAATTAAAATTTCTTATTCTGGGGAACGGATATTTTAATTACATAAAATTATCATAATAGAAACTGTTTCTTAATAAGCAACAATAAAGCAAAAATATGCAAAATTATACAAAAATGCTATTCTTGATATTTTTGTTTAATTATTTACAAAAATAATTTCACATATTTTTGCTCTTTTGTTGCTCCGTTAAAAATGATTGTATAAATTTGCATGACATCGCATTTTCAATCTGAAAGCATAAACTTTCAAATACCGTTGAGATTTTTGAGATGCGATAATCGGTTCAAAAACTATACGGAGTTTTATAAGGGTTACATTTTTTGACTTTTTTATTAGTATTTAAATTATAATAAAAACAGGAAATATATTTTTTTAAATGTATATGTACTTTTCTAAAGTTTTAACTACGCAGAAAAGAATGCCGTCAAAATTTAAATGCTTCAATAATTTTTCGCGATGATTTATAACTTCATTTCTTTTCAGATTTTTGACGAATGCTGACAAAAGGGAGTGTATATACTAATTATTTTGTAACTGAGCATATGTAACATTAATTCAGCTTTATTTATATTTTTACCATTTCCTGACTCCAACCATAAGACGTTTTTGTTCACAATTTTTCGCTCTATCCGGTGGTGTGCCGTTTCCAAAGGAATTAAATTACACCTTGTATGTAAAACCAAAGAGAAACATTTACAAAACAATTATAGAGCTTTTGACGTGTATTTTTGCGATGATGAGGTTTCCCCAGGCAACGGGGACGCTGATCGGCGCTCGCAATCGAGCCGTTAATTCATATTATTTTATTCCTAAGAGACGGCGCGACGATCAGCTGAAGCATCTGCTGCCACAGGCCGTTAACAGGAGGCGACTACCCAATGCCCTCGCTGTCCAGCGTCCGACGGGCCATTCGAAAAAGACGTCCGACCGATGCTACGAGTCAGCTGACAGCCCAGCGTCCTAACCTTAACCGACGCACAAGGCCACGAACACTCGGAGCGCCGGCGAGCAGCATCGACGGCCCGCGCACTAACTCGCGCACTACACCAGTGGGCAAACCGATCATCAGAGGGCGTGACGACCTGGACATCGGCCCCAGGACCAGCAGACCGGCGACCAGCCAAGTTGCGGCGAGCATGTGTTGCCCGCTGAGCACGGCACGTGTTGGAGTGGGGCAGCGCGAGAAGAGCGCGTACGCCACGAGAGAAGTCGCCACGAGAGCACGCCGAGCTCAACTATAGGGAGAGCCTTATGGAGGTCCCGCGATTCACCCGCGCAATAAAAAGCGATCGATACACGCTACGTGCGTCGCCATTTCGTGAGTCTCCGCGTTATCTCGGCGCATCCGTCATCAAGCGAATTGCTTGTGGGCCGCCCGGAATAGATGGCGCGCGCGTCGCGATTAGATCATCCTGCAGGTCGATTCTAGGCGCGATAGTTAAGTACTCGCGCGACACCTCACGTTCTCTTTTACTTATTAGGTCAGCTAAAAAGAGAAAGTTAATTACGTAGCTTGAGAGCGAGTGAGAGGGCCAGAGGAGTCAAGTAGAGTCGTGTCGAGGTCGCCGTCGAAGTTGAATCTGTCGTCCTGAGTCGAGCGCCAGACAAGAGATACTTCAAGGAGGCGAGAGACGGACGCTGGTGAGTCAAACAGAGCACGTGGCTCAGGGTCGATCGACGCCGCTGCGCAGGTGAGGTGTCGGCGGAGTGTTGTGAAGCGGAGAATTCAGCCGTCGGGAAGCTATTTCGTCGCGAGCGTGTCGCGATCCGGGACGCGAGTCGTCGGGAGATTGAGACGGTGTCATCGCAGATAGTGGTCGTGTAGACGTAAATTGCGATTGGCCCTAAAATTGTACGAGAGATTGTATTGTCGACGTGGCCGTTGGAAGTGGCCGAATAAATAGATTAAAGTAGATTACGTTATTTTATTTACGAGCGTCTGTTTTGCTTGTGTGTGAACAGTCGGGTTGTCGCGGATAGCCGAGCCCCGTCGGTTATCATGTCTAGGTCTCTCGTTCTCCCAGCATCTAGCCAGTGCGGAAGGAAGCAGCCCGAGGCGGTGTTTCAAACACCTGGCACCCGTTTTACAGGAAAAGTCCCGGGCAATCGTGATGCAAACTTTGTCGACGTTGCACGGGGAAGTCTCGCGACCCTAACGAGCACAAGCTATATGTTTTTGATACGTGCAAAGCACGTAACTGTATGCTGTAGTATACAGCCGCAGCCTGCACGCAATTTTTTTCTAATTTGTTTTCGCGTCAGAGGCAAATGAAAGAGGCCCGGGCACTCCACACGTCCCTTACGGTTCCGTCCCTATGGTTGGACTTGGACTTGGTTGGAGTAAGGAAATGGTAAACAAATAAATGAAGGTGAATTAATGTATGTGAATGAAATGGATTTATTTTAATAAACCCTGCGTTTACACATAATTTCCCTATTTCTAAAATTAGTATTTCCTGCCTATTCCGCGCTCGGAACAGGGTTTACCGAAGGCCTGGTTCGGTGTGCGCGACGGAACGAGATCGCACGCGTGTCCCGTTCGCCTAAGCTCCCTAATAGGCCAGTACTCTTTCTCTCTCTCTCTCTCTCTCTCTCTTTCCTGTGTACTTGCCAGGCTTTGTGAATACACAGCTGACGTTGGAGTAACGAAATTTGGTTGAACGGCCAGGAGTAATTACAGGCAGGAGGACAAGGAAGGTAGGACTAAAGGAAATTAGATAAGTATCGAGAGAGTGGTGTATAGGCTTGAGGAATGCTTTTGCTTTTGTAGGTATCCTGAATCCAAACTGATTCAGAAGGAGATTGCGGTTATCTCTGATGCAGTCATTATTCTCACACACACATACACTACTCTTGCCGCATAGTCATTCAAATTGCTGAAATATAGGGAAGACAAGTACACCGGGTCCACTTGCAACGAGCTCTCTAGCTCTAAAGGTAACTTCGTACGGGCGTTTGAGCTATCACATCCTTCAGGCAATACCGGCGAGGGGATAGTGGAAAAGAGAGATAAGAAGGATCAGATGCGGTTTTGTTCGTCCACCAGCGCAGACAAGGCTAGCAAGGGTGGACAAGGATCGACGCTAAGCCGGAGGAGCGACTTAGCGTCGATCAAGTCCTCTAAGTCGCCAGGGTGGTGGTCTCAGTCACCATGGGACACAAGGAGGGCCCCATACGGCCTTGCTTCACGAACAACTGGTTTCTGAGAACTGGTGCTGAAAAGGATCGCGAAAATCACCCGCGCCGGCTAGCTCTCGGTCGCGGCTCACGGGAAGGTTGGACGTGACCGGGAAAATAACAGAAAGATCAAAATAAATATTAGAGAGATTTATTTCTCTTTCGTCAAATCGAATCAACAAGACAACACAAAACACGCATCGTTGTCGCGCAGGTCGAGGTCGATCGCGAACGCGCGTGCTGTTTGGGCCGATGGCGCACACTCATTTCCGCACGTTGCGCCACGCAAATATACGCGCGGAATACTCCTGGAGGCAACTGTCCATTACACGCGCATTCCTCCTACCTTAGTCGGCCGATCCGCTCTCGCTCTCCCACGCTCTCGTTCCCAGGAATTTCCGCGGCTCGATGGTACCAGGACTGCTCTGCTCCTGGACCTCTTCTCCTGTAGTTGTCCTTCACGTCACATTGTCGGTTATCGTCTCGACACCTCGTTATCTGATCTTTGTCTCATATTTTGCAATGATCTTTTCCCCCCGCCTGCCTCATGTGTCGCTCCTATCCTCGTACCTTCGCGGCACGAATCACTAGATCGAGGCGTGACAATGTTTAAATTTCATATAATCCGATAAATTATTTATTGTGTTTTATGCAGTTTTTGCAATGTTTTATGGAGTTTTTCATAAGGCCCTTTATAAAGTCATTTTAAAGTAGTATTAAATTAAAAGAGTTCTTCAGGGTGTAAAGTAAATTCTCGGCAGTAAAGTGAGAATAGAATAGTCTATGATTTTTCCCCCCCTCTAAAGATCGATAAAGTTGATTTTATATTTGGTTAGGAAAAAATACATATTTTTTTAAAATAAAATATTATGTTGCATTCACATTACCACATTTATATCATGTAATAAAGCTACTCAACTTAGAAAAGTGAAAAATATATACCTAAATTCATAAATGGCATTGTAAAATCTACAGCCTGCTCTCGATCGTATGTTATTGTGAGATCAGCAATTGCTAAATCTGCCTTTTGATCCAACAGTTCTTTAATCATACCATCCCATTCTTTAGTGCTTCTGCTAAATGAACCATATCGGCCATCAGGTACTAGTTGGATGGTGTAGTTAAAACCTAATATTTTAGAAATTTCTTGTATTAAATCAACGCTATATCCTTCAAATTGAGCATTTCCTGACAGCTTTTTACTAGATTCCTTCCACATACAATATGGAGCACTCTGAAAATAATCAACAAATCTAAGTGTTCATTTACAAAATAAGTTAAAATGCATAATGTTTTCTGATGGTATAAAAAGCATAAAGTTGCTGTCACTGCAAGGCAATATCGACGTACCATACGAAAACTAGCACTCAAATTTTTTGGTTACGAAAACAAGCACTTTCAAACTTCATGTAGACGAAAAGTAACACTTTTGATACATTCTGAAGGAAAACTAACACTTGTTATAGTCAGTGAACAAAAACTAGCACTTTTGAAATTTAAAAATCAAGAAAGCAAAAAAATTAATTCAATACAAATTTTAAATGTATGAATTATGCAATGTTGAAATAAAAAAAATGAGGTCTACTATAATATATCCTCAATTGTTTGTATTTATTAAACAAAATAGGCATACTTTAATACTCTTTTTATTTCAAAAAATAACAAACTATTTTGATTTTGTAACGAGAAAAATAATTATATCTTAAACTATTATCACAAAAATAAACAAAGAAACATTTTCATTTTTATCAAAATTTCGAAGAAACTGGTTACAGCAAAATCTCATTATGAAACGGCACATATTCATCGGGAAATAATCGCTTTTCAATCATTGTTTCAATGTCTTTCTTTTTTTTCTCAATTAATGCGATTTTATTTGTGTAAGCTTCCTGAAGTGCATATTCTTTCAAGTCCTCGATAGAAAATTTTTTTTTTTTTCAAAACCTTCACTGTCATACCCGGGACCCTTATCCTAAGGGAAGAGCACTTTTCCTTGCTACCGGGCGCGTCCACAGGTTGCGGATAGTGGAAAGGCCAGGAAGAGTAGTGGGAAAGGGGAACCAATCCCAGTCTTCCTGGTTAGTCGCTAATAAAATACGCGACCGCGGACAAAGGAACACTTTTTGAAAGGATGAAAACCATGGCTGATAGCAAAGGTAAAAATTTTACCCCAGGTGGTAACCATAAAGGAAACCCACCCGCTTCCTCGGGAGCGGCCGAGCCCCATTCGGATTCTGGGGGGGGCTCACCAATGCTGGAGGTTAGGGCTCCTGTGATGGATCACTTGGTCACAGGAACAAAGCTCGCAACGACAAGTGGAAGCAGAGAACCCCTGCCCTCGGAAGGCAAAGTCGGTCGGGTGAGTATATCCGAGCAGATGGAGGATATGCGGATAGACAAAGCGACTGACGACGATTCTTCGTCCGTCGGGAGTAAAGTTGATTCCGCAGACTCTGAAGTCGAACGGATGCTCCTCGAGGAAAACGACACGGCCGGAAGAGAGTCAGGGGGGAAAAAGAAAAAGAAAAAGATCTTTGACCGAGCACACAAGGCCAAGAGAGCCTATAAGTGTGCGGTCAAATATCTTAAAAGAATGGAACAGCGAAAAGCGGAGGAACTCACCGAAAAGGATCGGGAGTTCATCCGCAAGAACAGGAAGACGGTGGAGAGGTACGAGAGAGAAAATCCCTCAACCTCGAAGCCGTTAGATACTATACAGGAGGAAAAGGCAGTAAACGAAACTGCAAATCCCCCTGTAAGTATCCCAAAAAGAAAGCTACAGAGGGCCGAAGCGGTGGAGTCCTCTCCCAAACCCGGCGCATCCAAAGGTCCCCCGACAGAGGGGAAAGCGACCAAAAGGATGCGATCTGGCGAGGGGGAGGAAAACATCGCGAAAAAGCCTAAACCCTCCACTAGCTTTCAATCGCCTGAAGAATTCCAGATTGCCATCGTAGATCGGTCAGATCCAGATGGCAGGATGAGCTCAGACACGTGGTTGAAGGTTGAGGAGAGGATCCTGCTGGCTATCGCGGAGGGGCCGGAGGAGGGCGGGGAAGAGGAGGTTAGCTTCGACGGAGCTGGCTGGCAGAAGGGAGTCAAGGTTGTTGGTTGCAGCAACAAGAAGTCGCAGGACTTCTTAAAGCGTGTAATCAGCGGCTGTGACGACCTCTGGCAGGGGGCAAAACTTGAGGCAATACCGAGATCGAAACTGCCCCTCAGACAGATTATATCTGTCTGGGTACCACCTCCGACGCCCGATGACGGAGTCGTGATGAAAATCATGGCTAGACAAAACAAGGGACTTGACACTCAAAGCTGGAGAGTTATATCCTCAGCAGAGAGTAAAAGCAAAAACGGCAAAGACTATGTCATAGCCGTGGATGCAGAGTCCCTTGTTAAGTTAAGGAAAGCAGAGGGAAGCATCAAGTTCGGTCTAGGCACACTGAAAGCGAGGCTTCCCAATGCCAAAAAGCAGCAGAAGGAAGACGAGGCTGCAAGTGGTGCAAATTAATTTGCATCACTGCGAGGCAGCCTCGGAGGACCTGATGCTATGCATGAAGGAGGAGGAGGTGGACATCGCCCTAATCCAAGAACCATGGCTTCTCGGAGACAAAGTTCGAGGACTAAGGGCGAAAGGCTATGAACTCTTCTACTCCCAAACGACAGGTAAGAAAAGAGCATGTATAGTAGCAAAAATAGAGCTTAAGCTTATGCTACTCTCACAATACAGCACTAATGATATGACGGTAGTATCGTACGAGCAAAAGGGAAAGCCTGCACTAATCCTGGCATCGTCCTACATGCCGTACGACGAACCAGAGCCACCACCGAAAGCGTTCCAACTCCTGGTGGAAAAGATCAGGAAGAAAGGAAATCAAATGGTGATGGGATGCGACGCCAACGGTCATCACGTCCAATGGGGAAGCAAAGACATAAACGAAAGAGGTGAGTCAATATTAGATTTTATACTCTCAACAAATCTTATAATATGTAATAGAGGCAACACGCCAACATTCATAAATAGGATAAGGGAAGAGGTAATAGATCTAACGTTAACCACAGATGGGGAGGGTATAGAGATAGAGGACTGGAAGGTTTCCCCTAAAAATTCTTTTTCGGACCATAGGAGAATCTTCTTTTCAATAAATCGCGAGACCCCAAAAGATAGAGTTTTCAGAAACCCTAAAAAGACAAACTGGACCAGCTTTTCCGAACTGGTTGAGGAAAAAATGAGACAGGGTGTAAACACTCAGATCTCAGACACCCCCAATCAGGAAGAGGTAGAAAGACAGGTCAAATTGTTAGGCGGGGTGCTGGAGAAAGCTTTTCTCGAAACCTGCCCAGAGAAACGCAGTCGCAATAACACCAAAGCTTGGTGGAATAAAGAACTGAGAAATCTAAGGGCACAAGCGAGGAAACTCCTAGGCACGGCTAAAAAAGAAAATACATTAGAGAGCTGGCAAATATACAAAGCTAGTTTTAACGAATACAAAGACAAGATTAGGAAAGCAAAATGGGAATCCATAAAGAGTTTCAGTGAGTCTCTCAGAGACATAAATGAGGCGTCTAGATTTAGGAAGATACTCAAAAAGGAGCCTACGGTCCTTAAGAGTATTAGGAAAACAGACGGCTCATGGACTGAGACGGGAACGGAGACCCTAGAGGCACTAGTGGACACACACTTCCCAGGATGTCTGGCGAACAATCAAGCCACGGGCACAACGAAAGGGAAGATACTCGACCCGATCAACTGGGAAACAGTGAGAAGCATAGTGACAAAAGATAAAGTAGAATGGGCAGTAAACACATTTGAACCGTACAAGTCTGCGGGACCAGATGGCATTATGCCTATTATGCTACAAAACTCCTTGAAATCAATAGTAAATTTACTAGTGAAAATCTTCTCAGAATGTCTAGCTCTAAGCTACATACCAGAGAAGTGGAGAGAGGTAAGAGTGGTCTATATACCCAAAGCGGGTAAAACAAGCCACACAACCCCAAAGGATTTCAGACCCATCAGCCTCTCGTCGTTCTTACTGAAAACGCTAGAGAGACTGGTGGATAGACACATCAAAGAATCCACAGGAATAGAAGAACAATGCACCGCACAACATGCCTACTTGAAGGGCAAATCTGTGGAAAGTGCATTGCACGAGGTAGTGAGAACAATAGAGAAATCCCTGCATGAAAAGGAATACACACTAGGTGCTTTCCTGGACATAGAAGGGGCTTTCAACAACGTTCACACTGCTTCCATTAAAGAAGCCCTAAAGGAGATTGAAGCAGACCAAATTACTATGAACTGGACGATGGAAATGCTGAGAAGCAGAATCATCCACTCAGAAATAGGAGGGAGCTCAATCAAAAGGAAAACCACTAGAGGCACCCCACAGGGAGGGGTAATATCCCCCTTACTGTGGCTGATAGTAATTAACAAAATACTAAAAACCCTAGAAGGAAAAAGAATAAAAGTAATAGCGTACGCCGATGATGTGGTAATACTAATCACAGGCAAAGACCTAACGACGATTAGAGACATCATGGAGTCGGCCTTAAAAGAAATCGCCAAATGGGCAGGACAAAACGGCTTAGGGGTTAATCCAACCAAAACCGAACTAGTCCTGTTCACTAGGAAGTACAAGATCCCCAGGTTCATGCCGCTTAAACTTGGAGGGCAGGAAATCAAGCTGGCCAAGGAAGCAAGATACTTGGGACTAACACTAGACTCCAAACTTACTTGGAAAAGAAATGTGGAGGAAAGAATGAAAAAAGGCATCAATGCATACTACACATGCAAAAAGATGTTTGGAAGGAGATGGGGGCTACAGCCGTTCATCATACATTGGATGTTCACAGCCATCGTAAGACCTGTCATCACCTACGGAGCCGTAATATGGTGGAAAGCCATGGAAAAAGAGACGAATAGGAAAATGCTTAGCAAAGTGCAAAGACTCGCAGCGTTGGGTATAACCGGGGCAATGAAAAGCACACCGCAAGCAGCATTAGAGGCAATGTTAAATTTGCAACCTATAGAATTGTTCATCAAAGGACTAGCCGCAAAAGGAGCTCTTAGATTAAAAGAATCCCACCTGTGGAAAGAGTACGAATATGGACATACAATGATATTAAAACAGATGGGAAAATTGAGCGTGAATCTAAAGTCGAAACTATCACAGCAAACAGACTACATGATCACACAACTTAGCTTCAACAAGGACATACAGATAGAGATACCATCGAAAGAAAACTGGGAAGAGGAATCCAAAGTAAAAAAGGACGACATCTCGGTCTTCACAGACGGGTCAAAATCTGATAAAGGAACAGGAGCCGGGATCTAATCAGAACAACTGAAGCATCAGGAGTCATTTAGGCTTAAAGATGACTGCAGTATTCTACAAGCAGAAATACTGGCAATAGAAAAAGCAGCAAAACTGATACAGATGGGTAGTAATAGAGATAACATCACTACTATCTACACTGACAGTCAAGCTGCACTTAAGACATTGGCATCCAGGACAACCAGATCAAAGGCCGTGATAAGCTGCCGTGAAGCACTGTCATGGATCCGAAACAGCAAAGTCAGACTCTGCTGGGTTCCCGGACACTCAGGTGTCGAAGGGAACGGAAAGGCAGATGAGCTGGCAAAGCTAGGAGCGGAGAAGGATAGGGCACAAGCGGACGCGAAGACACAGCCACCGATCAACGGGATAAGGATAGCCATAGAAGGATACATTGAAGAGGTACATAAGAGAAGATGGGAAACAACAAATGGTTGTAAGACATCAAGAATCTTATGGCCAGACATAGACAGAGAAAGAACAAAAGAACTACTGAAGTACAAAAAGACTACAGTAAACAGACTCACAGGAGCAATCACAGGCCACTGCCCGATCGGAGTAAACCTCAAAAGATGGGGCAAGACCAAAGATGACTTCTGCAGAAACTGCGAGGCAGAAGAGGAGACCATCGAACACCTGCTATGCCGATGCCTAGCTCTATCAGACAAGAGACTAACTCTGCTAGGTCAAAGTTTTATAGAGCACATGGAGGAAGTATCGAAGGCGGAGTTGGAAAGGATAGCTAGTTTCACAAAGAGCTGGAAATGTTTTTCAGAAAAGATATAGGTTAGAATCCGGATCAAAAATCAAATAGGGTACAGCAATGGGCCAAAGGCCACAAGCTAGTGAGACCGAAGGTCTCAGAAGCCCGCATAACCTAACCTAACCTAACCTTCACTGTCATAAATTTAGCCGTTAAATCGTACTTTACATTAACATCAGCATTTGGTTTTACCATTATTTCTCTGACACGCGATACTGCAATATGATTCCGAATGTTAAAAAAATGATCAGCCATCTTTTGAAAATCGAAAATTTCTTTTTGTGAAATTTGTTTCACAACATAAGAGGCCTTGTTTTTTCCTGAACGGCTTTCATGAATCAAAGTGGCCCATTGATCTTGCGTGAAAATGGATTTTCCTTTTGCTTTGTTCTCGATACAGGCATGTACCGAGTCACCAGCATTCTGCGTGTGCCCAATCTCCAAGAACCTGCAATACGATCAATTTAGTAATTTTATTTTTAAAAATAAGAAAATATATCTTTACGATGGAGCGTATAGATAAAATGTCGATGTTTTTTTTTAGATAATAAAAAGAATGTTTGCAAAAAATTCAAATAGCACATTTATTTGAAAAAAAAAATGAGATTGGAAGTTTTTTCTTACCGTAGTGTGATTGTCACTCCAAAGACGATTGCAGCTAGAATCAGCATATCAAAGACAATTCTATTTTTATTTTGTCCGCCGCAATTGTCGCAAAACAGTTCGAATTCAGTGATATCAGAAGCAGCTATTTTGTTTTTAAAGAAAATCCATAAAAATGAAGCGATTTCATTGGCTCCTCGGCACCCGATTGTTTCGTTCCATAAATTATTAATTACGTTGTGGCTGGCCAGTTCAAATATGGTAAAATTGCAAACTAGCAATTTTGAGTAATAATACATCGGGCCAATGTCAGCACGGGGAGTGGTAAGAATCTTCTGTATATCAAACGTACAAGCACAAACCGTTCCCTTACTTTCTGCATTTTCTTAGGCTTCATGCATCAGCTGTCTTAACTTTTTCTTATTAGTCATATGTGTTGCCTGCTCCTCTCTATGTTCCAACTTTTCTACGCTACTGTAATTCATGTAACGCTCACACTGTTCACATCTATCCTTCTTCGGTTGAAAAAACCCATAATTAAATTCTGTACAAAATATTTCTTCGTATTTATATCTTGGCACACACGACGTGTTCTGATCTTTCATTGCTACTTCATAGAGATCATACATTTTGTGCGTTGACAAACCTTCTTCTATATATTTTCTCTTACTATTTTCATGGCAAAAATGCGATGGCACGACGGGAAATCTCGCAATGTGAGTTCTTGCAGGTTTTATCATTTCGTCAGGATACCGAAAAGGTCGATTTTCAGTTTGTTTGTCTCTCCTATCTGACTGAATAATACCAGTAATATCGGTCTTTGATTTAAGTCTTGCAGTTCCAACCCATTGATAAGAGATATCTAAAGTATCAAGAAACATTTTTTTACAAACAATTACATTTCCAGGACCTTCTTTTTGGTAGTTTGTATGTATAATGCTTCCTGTTTTCTTCATACGATTCTACATCATCATCACTTTCGTTGTTTTTTGTACCACTAACCAATGTGACCCAATTATTGAGGCAATCCCACTGTTTTCTTCGGTCTCCGAGTTGCCAAAATATTTTATGAGCATGTTCTTTATCATTGGCATCATGTTGTAAGTGGCACTGAGATGACAATTTTTACTGGATTCGGGATCATAACATCCTGTTTTAATTTGGCGAGCTTGAATTTTGATTCCTTTCCTACCAGTGCCTTCTATACCTGCATTCCGAAAATTTTTTTGGCTGAACATCAATCCAGGAATCTGGCTGTAATTTTCTTTTGCGGGTTATCGATATTTGTTGATTTTTTCGATTGGCAGCTACTCGACGAATGAATCGTTTACAACAGATTGCGCTTGTGTTGGAAGCGGCAAGTTCACGCAATGCGCTGATTCGGAACTCTCGACATTGTCTTCAATTGGAATTTCATTATTTTCCACACTAACTTCGGATGCATCATTGAAGTGTTGGTTAGGTGAGTTATGTAATTCTCTAATATTATGATCAATATTTGAAGAGTACCATCTTCATGAACTACGAAGACTGGTACTTTGCTCCAATCCAAATCTGTAAAAAATAAAAAGATATTTATACAGTAATATGAACATTTGCTATTACCGGAACAGGAGAGAGGTGGAGTAACAAAATTTGAAAGTTGTGACACGTCATCGAAAAAATACTTTTTTAAAGAAAGTATTTAAAAATTATGGGAAGTCGTATAAACACGCAAATTGAAGGTAGTAAAATCTTCCGTTTGTGAATCATTTTTTTCTATTTTCTTATGAAAATCAATTACATCAATAAATCGGGTTCAATTTAATTTGATTTTCGAATATTTTGAGATTAAATGAAATTGAATTTTTTACAAAACGAGTAAAAACCAGTGTAAACGTGTACTGTTATGAAGGCGCCTAGGTAATTTCGGATTGCGCTCATTGTTTACAAACTGACTTTTCTATGCGCAACAGTCAAATCTATTTTTAATTCAGTAAAAAGTATGTATTGTTATCTTTTATATTTCAATAAAATAGCGCATATACACGGTGGGCCATTTTAATCTATGCACCTGAAAAACTCAACAAATAAAAGTCAACACTGAATTTCTCATTAAAAATTACTCAAATTATGATCTTTACTTTTTTGACAACACCTTACATAAGAATGTTGACAGCTACCCAATTATTTCGTATTTATGACCTTCACCTGACCTTTGAGGTCATCGAGGTCAGATGACCTGAGAGCATATTCGGACGTAAAATTTCCCGCCCTTTCCGATTCCGGTGTAAAAAATAGGGGTTTCCATTTAAAAAACTCAAGTTGACCTTCATTTGACATTGAAGGTCAGCTTGAAGGTCAAATTCAAGGTCACTATTATTTGACCCCCTTTGTATCCTACAATTTTTACAAAGGTCATTTTTTGATAGGATGCGAACTTACTGAGTTTTTCAGATGCAAAGATTAAAATGGCCCACCGTGTATATTACACGCTACTTAAAAATAGACTATAAGTGTATTTTATTCTGATGAATTACAATAATCTTAGTAAAAATTGTCTCATTAATTTACAATTGATTATCAAACATCCCAAACAAAAGAAAAACGTTATTTTATAAAACGTTATATTGACTTCATTCTTTTAAATCTTTTTTTTTTAATATAAATTACTATTATATTATTTTCAATTATAAGCTATTGAAGTTTCAATTATAAAATATTGCAATAAGCATAAGTAAATAAATAAATAAATATTATTTCATTAACTTTTCGCACTTTGAGATTAATAATAATTGTTGCACGGTCGTTGATGTAGTAATTTTGTCCAATTCTAATACGACAAAAATTATTGTACTAGTTAGAATTATGTTATTAAAAACGGACTATTTTAAAACGAAAAACACATGCAATAATCGGATAGTTGTTTATTATTTACTTACTTGGTGGATCTTCATCCATTTTATTAGTTTTTCTAAACTAGACTTTTTTACTTTGTTTTAAACTATAACACTGATTCGTATTGATGCCGTCGAAGGAATGAGACCGCGGCGTGTTTTGATATTACAGTGACGATATCGTGAAAAGGATCACAAGTAAAAAAAAAACAACGTTTACTACTTCTATACATTTCAATATCGGGCTGACTAATAATTATCATATCTGTCCACAAAGAGGTGTAACTCAATATTTTTCCCGTATAACAAAGTCGAACTATTTTTATTAGACTTACTTATTTTTCCTCATTTCTCCAACAATTGAGCGGTCGGATTCCATAACAGGCTCTACGCTCGGGACGCTTCAGCCTAGTAGGTAGGGGAGGGGATGCGTCGCGCTGCGCGCGAATTATTTAATACGCGACTCTGAGATTGTAATCGCGATTTCTCAATTAATTTTAACAATAATTACGCGATTAAACGTTTGTGTACCCGCAGATAAAGTTGATATTATAAAAAATTAATAAAAAAATTCGAATGATCTTTCAAAAATGCATTTAAAATAACTAAGAGATAAATAAACCCTAATAGATAAATAAATATTTCATATAAATATTTATTTTTATTATTTCATTTGTTTGAATACATTACTATAAATCAAAATATTCTTTGAATACAACATCAAAGGTGCTAGTCTTCTTCCTGAAAACGATGAACGTGTTAATTTTCGTCCACAATGATCAAAAAATGCTAGTTTTCGTCTAGAATTTTTGATATTGCTGCTTTTCGACTGGAACATTAAAAGTGCTAGTTTTCGTACGAAAAAGTCCAAAATGCTAGTTTTCGTAACCAAAAAATTTGAGTGCTAGTTTTTGTATGGTACGTCGATATTGTCAATGCTACATGGAAAGAACTGTAGGCTGACTGTCGTAACAGCGCTAGTACACAACTATCCTACTACGGAAGCTCACCCAATTTCGGGACGCTGCCATACTAAAATGTATAAAAATTTACAGAACTACTACTGAGGTCTGAAGATGGCGTCAGTATCGTACCGCGCGTTCCTGAATTTAGTATGTCAGAGCTCCTAAATCTTAGTGTGGCTGCCGTAGACGATTTCGCATGGCGGCGGACTTGTTGTTACGGCAGCCAGCCTAGAATTCTCTCCGAGTATAAAATATACAGGGTGATTCATTTTAATTGCCCCAGGCAAATATCTCGAAAAGTACGGGAGATGGAAAAAAACGTTAAAAGTAAAAGTTGTAGGGCTCAGAGGGGGAAATCCAATGGTGACCTTGACCATGACCTTGGGGTCAAGTTTCAAGGTCATTTCAAAGTCAAAGTAGTTTTTTTAAATGGGAACACCAACTTTTGACCTCGGAAATTAAAAGAGCGGAAAATTTTACATTCAAACATGATGTTATGTCATGGGGTCCAGTTGACCTCTGCAGTCATATCAAGGTCAAATCAAGCTGTCTACACAATTCGTAGGCCAATATCTTGAAAAAAGCAGGTTGAGAAAAACTTTAAATACCAAATTTGTAGGTTACTGAGGGTGAAATGCATTAATGACTCTGAGCATGTCCCTGGTTATTTAAGGTTTTGATGGATGTTCATCCAACCATTTAAAGCAAGATTGATGTTCATCCGACCAATGAAGGCAAGATGGTTGCCCAACCAGCCATTTAAGGCAAGATGGGCGCTTATGCAGCCTTTTAAAGTGGACAGTAGCTGATGCAGCTAACTAATTAAGGCAACATGGTGTGATCATCCAACTATTCAAGGGTGAATGATGAAACTTTCCTGTCAGTTGTAGCAGACTGGGCTAGGTATTGAAATACATACGCACGTTCTAAAATACTCGGTCTAAAGTAAATTTACACAATTCGTACACAGTAGTTTTTTTAAATAGGAACACCAACTTTTGACCTCGGAAATTAAAAGATCGGAAAATTTTACATTCAAACATGATGTTATGTCATGGGGTCCAGTTGACCTCTTCAGTCGCATCAATTATCAGGCAATTATCTTAGTCGACGCGGCGAGCGCGGAGCGACTACTATGTCGCGGTAGCCGGACCGCGGTGTCCGCAAGCGTAGCGGTGAGCCATGAGGCATAAGGAGGCGGCGCGCGATGAGTCGATACTGGTTTTTAACGCGATAGTATGAATAATGCTATGACGTACTGACAGAGATGCTTGGTATTGATCTGTATCAATAATTTTCTCTAGCAAATCTAATAGGCAATCATAATATCCCCAGAGCATTTATTCTGCAATATCTCTTTCACTTTTTTTTGTCTCATATTTAGTCAGAAAGCTCGAAAAAATTTGTGATTATTATCAAAATAGCAGACTATCCTCAGACAGAAATCATTGATATGATTATTGATTATGGTTTTTGTGGGAACAATGCAAGAGAAGCAGCTCGACAGTATGCAGAACGATATCCGAATAGACGTCACCCTGACCACAAAACTATTTTGCGACTGATAGAAAGAGGTAGGGCTGGAGAGCTAAAACGTAAACGCAGGAAGAAGAAACCTTTAAACAATGACGAAGCTATTATTGTAATAGTCCTTGGGATGGTAGTCATGAATCCGCACATAAGTCAACGACAAATTAGTAGAAAGTCGGATATATCACAGGCAACAGTTTGTAGAATTTTGCGAGCGAATCACTATCATCCTTACCATATCTCACTTAATCAGTCCCTTTCTGATGAAGATAAAGTTTTGCGGGTGAGATTCTGCAGATGGGCTTTAGGTCAACAGGCTGATCACATGTTCTTCTTCCATACCATGTTTAGTGACGAGGCTATATTTCAAAGTGATGGAGAACTGAACCGTCATAATAGTCATTATTATTCTGAAAATAATCCTCTTTGGGTTCGTCATGTAGATCATCAACGTTGATGGAAGGTAACAGTTTGGTGTGGTATTCTAAATGGCCATATTATAGGCCCTTACTTCTTTGACGGAAATGTTAAACAACAAACATATTTACACTTACTGCAAAATGAGTTACCTGCTATGTTACAAGAAGTAGATGAAGAGATCATTGAAAGGATGTGGTTACAACAGGATGGTGGGCCGGCACATTTCGCCCGTATTGTGAGAGAATTCTTAAATTTAAATTACCCAAATCGCTGGATTGGCCGAGGTGGGCCTGTAGCTTGGCCTCCAAGATCACCGGATCTGACGCCGCCAGATTTTTTTCTATGGGGATATTTGAAAAATATTGTTTATTCAACTGTTCCTACGACACCAGAAGACCTCAAAGAAAGGATCAGACAGGCGTGTCGAAGCATACCAGAAAAACTGTAAATGCATTCGAAAGACGAGTACGGCTATGTATTGATCAAAATGGAGGCACATTCGAAAATTTACTTTAGACCGAGTATTTTAGAACGTCTTTCTACTAATTTGTCGTTGACTTATGTGCGGATTCATGACTACCATCCCAAGGACTGTTACAATAATAGCTTCGTCATTGTTTAAAGGTTTCTTCTTCCTGCGTTTACGTTTTAGCTCTCCAGCCCTACCTCTTTCTATCAGTCGCAAAATAGTTTTGTGGTCAGGGTGACGTCTATTCGGATATCGTTCTGCATACTGTCGAGCTGCTTCTCTTGCATTGTTCCCACAAAAACCATAATCAATAATCATATCAATGATTTCTGACTGAGGATAGTCTGCTATTTTGATAATAATCACAAATTTTTTCGAGCTTTCTGACTAAATATGAGACAAAAAAAAGTGAAAGAGATATTGCAGAATAAATGCTCTGGGGATATTATGATTGCCTATTAGATTTGCTAGAGAAAATTATTGATACAGATCAATACCAAGCATCTCTGTCAGTACGTCATAGCATTATTCATACTATCGCGTTAAAAACCAGTATCGACTCATCGCGCGCCGCCTCCTTATGCCTCATGGCTCACCGCTTCGCTTGCGGACACCGCGGTCCGGCTACCGCGACATAGTAGTCGCTCCGCGCTCGCCGCGTCGACTAAGATAATTGCCTGATAATTGATGCGACTGAAGAGGTCAACTGGACCCCATGACATAACATCATGTTTGAATGTAAAATTTTCCGATCTTTTAATTTCCGAGGTCAAAAGTTGGTGTTCCTATTTAAAAAAACTACTGTGTACGAATTGTGTAAATTTACTTTAGACCGAGTATTTTAGAACGTGCGTATGTATTTCAATACTTAGCCCAGTCTGCTACAACTGACAGGAAAGTTTCATCATTCACCCTTGAATAGTTGGATGATCACACCATGTTGCCTTAATTAGTTAGCTGCATCAGCTACTGTCCACTTTAAAAGGCTGCATAAGCGCCCATCTTGCCTTAAATGGCTGGTTGGGCAACCATCTTGCCTTCATTGGTCGGATGAACATCAATCTTGCTTTAAATGGTTGGATGAACATCCATCAAAACCTTAAATAACCAGGGACATGCTCAGAGTCATTAATGCATTTCACCCTCAGTAACCTACAAATTTGGTATTTAAAGTTTTTCTCAACCTGCTTTTTTTCAAGATATTGGCCTACGAATTGTGTAGACAGCTTGATTTGACCTTGATATGACTGCAGAGGTCAACTGGACCCCATGACATAACATCATGTTTGAATGTAAAATTTTCCGCTCTTTTAATTTCCGAGGTCAAAACTTGGTGTTCCCATTTAAAAAAACTACTTTGACTTTGAAATGACCTTGAAACTTGACCCCAAGGTCATGGTCAAGGTCACCATTGGATTTCCCCCTCTGAGCCCTACAACTTTTACTTTTAACGTTTTTTTCCATCTCCCGTACTTTTCGAGATATTTGCCTGGGGCAATTAAAATGAATCACCCTGTATATCCTCTTAAATCATGTACCCATTCATTCTGAAACGTTCACTCACGATAACTACAGACGAAAAGGGAAAAGATAAATACAATATATTACACTAAGAGCCAAATTTTTTTTATGTAAAGAAATTAAACTAGCCTAACTATATTTGCGACTGTTCTTTAAAATAGCTGTTCAATACCTATTTAAATGTTCGCAAATATGCCGCATGAATATTGGAAGTTATTTTACTTAAGATTATCTATATTTTACAAAATTTTTCCTCGTTTTAAGTAATTTTAAATATTAGAATTTTATTTAAAAAAACATGCAACTTTTCTGTTATGAAGAAAAGTCAATATTAGCCTATTTTCATCCTATATAGACTAGGATAGTGAAGTTGAAAGGCGATCCATGGACTTAAAAACTACTAATTTTTGGACGATTTTAATCGTAAAGTATAGATTTCTGAGGGGAGAATAAAGGGAGCATTCATAAAAGGGGTTTGCATGATGGTAAGGGGGAAATTGAATTTTACGTTACAACTATAATTAAACTGATATGTACATTCCGCAGAGTTTATCTACTTACTAATATAGTAGTTACGATAAAGGTCTTATTATGTAAATTATCGACTATCTGCGTATAAACTTCTCCATAACTCCTTGTAAAATTAATGCCTTTTGTACTGTTCCATTGACCTATTTTTTTCAACCCATCTTTCGTATTTAATTCGATAATGTCCAAAACAAAATCAGAACGAAAGCCTTGATTATCAAATTTGATAGTTCCAGTTAATCCGGTCATTTCTACCTGAAAAGGATATCCATAAAAATCTTAATGTAAATACTAATCTTTATTTACTTCAAGAAAGTATAAAAAATTAATATATTTCTTTTTATTATATAACTGTTTTATTATATAACAGACATTTTTGTTGAAAGAATTGAGGATTATGGCAGTTACTGTGGGCGGGGAATTAAACAAACCACAAATTGCACAGACTGAGCTTTATTGACATGAGCTCTTCGCATATCGACGCCCCGTACGAAGAAAATCCCCTGTCTGCATTTTGGCGACGAAGAAAATCTCCTCAGCTGATTTCCCGACGAAAACTATCCTTTTTAAAACTTTTGCGGCGAAAACTATCCTTTCTAGTACTTTTGCGGCGAAGAAAATCTTCTTAAATGATTTTGCAGCAAATAAGCCAAAAATAAGCCATGAATAAACCAACGGTTGAGTACTACTAGAATACGTTTTACTATAATTGAATTTTAGATATTTTAATAATTACGTTTAACATTAAATTGTATAAAAAAAAAGGATAACACTGCTGGAGCGGGGTGATAGAGGGTGGCGGTGTTGTCTGTGTCACTCCATCCCTCTTGCGCCATCTAACCTTTTTTGTTTGCGTAGAGCGGCCGCCGGATGCGAAACATCCTTCCGCTCCGCAAAATCAACGCGCTCTTCCCTTTAGCAGGCGCGCGCACTTTACCTTCTGGGGCTCATGTCCCGCAAATAAAATTTTATTTTTTAAATCTTTTTCGTTGACCTGAAACCACGAAAAACAAAGGGAGATTTCTTCAGTCGCGGTATCTTTATACAAGAGGTTTGCCATGTTCGAAGTGTGGAAGAGTACTGATGCAGGATCGTCAACCCTTAATCTCGATTTTTTATTTAAAAAAGAAGTGTTGCCACTCTGAGAAAACTTAACCTCTAATTTATTAATTTCTAGTTAATTACTATAAATTAAATAACTGTTTTATTTCAATTTTGGCTCGAGTAATAAAATTTTAAATATTTTTCTAAGGATAAATGCACTTTTTTTCTCACAAGTTTTAAACTTTTTGCAATTAAATTATTGTAATAACTAATAAGACTCTCTATCCCTTTTTAACTTACGTACTAAACCATATAATTTTTTATGTAAAAAACGGGTCAGTGACAGTATGAATTTCACATACAAGAGATATGATATTATTTGTTTTTTGCGTTTTGCTTCTTTTTGTTTATTATTTAAATAAAATAATTAATTATTAATAACAATAAAATCACTAAATTTTTTTAATTTCATTATTTTAAACATAAAATGGCTTTAGTTTTTGTAGATGAAATTTACCTCTTTCTTTTTTATTTTTCTCATTGTATAATAAATAAATATTGGGACTTAATTTATTTATAATTTTATATGATCCCTGGTATATACTAAAGAACTTAACGATTGTATTCTCTAATATATCGGTGTTTGAGAAATTGCTTGGATGGAAATTGGATCATGGGAAATTACACTGAGCCGGTACACATTGAATTAATTGAATGAGCGTTTATTTGAGAATACAATGAGAAAGCTCTCGCGCGAGTCCGCTTGTACCTGAGGTAACCTTAAAGTGCCACGTGGCACGAGCTGTGACTGAGCGGGATACTTGTCTGAGTGATGCTGGAGAGAAATCCTGATGAGCGGTGTAGCCTGTAGTAGATGAGCCTTGATAAGCAGGGTTGAGCAGGAACAGCAAAAAGCGATGAGCATGAATAAAAAGCGATGAGCAGGAAAAAAGCTGGATCGAGCGGGCTTGCGATGTGATCGGTGCGGCGTTCGGTCGAGAAGAGAGCGAGAGGTGAGGTTAGTACCGACGCAAGCGATGCGGCAAGCGCTCGTCGGCAGGGCCCAGCGCCCGAGAGGTGCTGCCTCCTGGCGGCCCTCGAAATGAGTTGAGCGGAGCGCGCACGTTTAAATTATAAATCGCGAACATTCCGCCCGCATCACCAACGTCCTTGGTGATTAAAATTCTTGAGCGATAATAACCTTGATGAGAGCTGCTGGTGGGCTAAAGCCAAGCGTGATGAGAAGACGAGGAACAGCTGGGTCGTAAATCCATCTGTGATGAGTCAGAACTGATGAGGAGGACTGTCTGGGTTGTAAGGCCAGTCAGCTGCTGAGTTGAAACTGCTGTGCAAACTGGGTCGTAAAGCCAACTTGCGATGGGTGAAGACTGATGAGGAGGACTGTCTGGGTTGTAAGGCCAAACAGCTGCTGAGATGAAACTGCTGTGCAAACTGGGTCGTAAAGCCAACTTGCGATGAGTCAAAATGAGTCCTTGCTTGTGAGAGGAACTGGCAAAGGCACCAACTTGTTAATTGGTCGAGTGATAGTCGTGGTGGCAGTCTTACCACCCGCGTGAGCCCATCTTTCCCAGGGATGATTTGCGTGACGCGCACGAGAGGCCAGCGTGATGGAGGAGACCTTTCGTCCATGAGCAGCGCCAGAGTTCCAACTTGAATTACATGTGATGGGTGATGCCACTTGGAGATTGCCTGTTGCCTTTGTAGATAATGAACAGACCACTGTTTCCAAAAGGTCTGTAATCTCTGTTGAATGAGCTGCCATCGTGAAAGCCGCAATGAGTTTAATTCTAAGAGCGATGGTTCAGGAATACTGTTTAGAGCTGATACAATGAGAAAATGTCCTGGGGTGAGCGCTGAAACATCTTCAGGATCGTCGCTGAGAGGTTCGAGTGGGCGTGAGTTGAGAATAGCCTCCACCTGCGTAAGAAGAGTTGTAAGTTCTTCGTACGTGAGCAGTGTATCGCCGATGGTGCGTCGCAAGTGAAATTTAATGGACTTCACGAGCGCTTCCCATTTTCCACCCATGTGAGGAGCGGCAGGAGGGATGAACTTCCACGTCGTTCCTTGAGCTGCCAAAGTGGATGAGACGTCCTGATGTTCTCAAGATGCTTGATTGAAGAGCTGTTCAAGTTGAGCGTCGGCGCCTTGAAAGGTTGTACCGCAGTCTGAGAACATGGTCTGAACTACTCCCCTGCGTGAGACAAATCGTCGAAAAGCAGCTAGAAAGCAGTCAGATGAGTAGTCCGTTACGACTTCAATATGAGCAGCTGACGTGGCGAGGCATACAAAGACACAAATCCAGCCTTTGTCAGTCTTGCAGCCGCGTCCTTTCCAAGTCTTGATGGTCACTGGACCAGCGTAGTCAACTCCAGTGTGCAAGAATGCTCGAGCTGGAGTGACACGTGAGAGTGGAAGTTGTCCCATGAGCTGCTGAGCTCTTACAGCACGTTGTCGGGCACATGAGACACAACGTAAGATAAACGCTTTTACTGGCGCTCTCCCTCCAAGTATCCAACAGTTCTGTCGAAGTCTTGCGAGCGTCAGCTGAGTTCCTCCATGTAGCGTTGAACGATGAGCTGCATCGATGAGTAGAGTCGTGAGATGAGAATGACGAGGCAAAATCGCAGGGTGCTTTTCATCAAAGCTGAGAGCTGACTTTTCGAGCCGTCCACCAACTCGGAGAATTCCTTCTGGATCGATGAATGCAGTCAGGCGTGTGAGAGCGTGTCCAGTTGGCAGCGTAGAACCTTTGGTGAGAAGCTTGAGTTCTGGAGCGAAGTAAGCTGTCTGAGTTGCCTTGATCCAGAAGAGCAGTGCATCGTTCATAGATTGAGCCGAGGGTTTGGCCTGGCGTTTGAGCACGTTCTTGATTCTAAACAGCAATGAGGTAACCTTTAATAATCTGTTGAGAGTTGAGTACCTGAGTATCAAGTCCCAATGATATGCGTTGTGGTGAGCCATGGACAGCAGTGTAACGCCAGATCTTGCTTCTGCGTCAATGTTGACCTGAGCAATACACGGTTGAGTTGGCCAAGTTACTGGATCAAGCTGCATCCAAATTGGACCAGTCCACCAAAGGGGGTGAGATTTGAGTTGAGATGCGGTGATGCCTCTTGAGCCACAATCTGCTGGATTTTCCGTGCCAGGAACATGTCGCCACGTGGTGTTAAGTGCACATAACTCCTGAATTTGGGTAACTCTGTTTCTGACATAGTCCTTCCAACGGCTTGCAGGTGAGTTGATCCACATGAGTGTTACTTGAGAGTCCGTCCACAGATGAGTATGGTCGATTTTGACCTGAAGAGACTCCTTTGTCTTCTTGATGAGCTTGGCGAGTAGCAGCGCTGCGGTGAGTTCTAACCGAGGGATGGTTAGCTGTTTAAGTGGAGCTACCTTGGTTTTCGAGCAAATCAATGACGTCATTGAGCCTGCGGACGGTGAGTTGACGGCAAGATAAATCACTGCTGCCATTGCGTCTTGAGAAGCATCAGCGAAGCCGTGTAATTCGATGGTGGAGAAGCTCCAAGTGCCAAACCACCGAGGAATTGAGATACTGGCCAGTAGTGTGAGTTCTCCTCTGATGCTGAGCCATTTTGAGCAAACCTTGTCAGGAAGTGGATCGTCCCAGCCAAGCTTGAGAAGCCAAAGCTCCTGAAGCAGGATCTTGGCGTTTATAATCACTGGAGCTACTAGACCCAGTGGATCAAAGATCTGAGCGACTTCTGAGAGGATAGATCTTTTGGTGAGCTGTCCTGACTGAGCCTTGAACTTAGACGTGAAGGTGAAGCAGTCTTCTTGAGGGAGCCATTTCATTACGAGAAGAGAGGTTGCGCAGTCGTCTAAGGTGAGCGCTGAGCTTTCAGATGAGGTAGTAGAGAGCAACTTTGGATGATTACTGTGCCATTTGGAGAGTGGAAAACCGCCCGCATGGCAAAGCTGAGTCACCTGATGAGCAATCTCCTCAAGTTGTTGAGTGGTATCAGCTCCTCCAAATATGTCATCAACATATCTTCCTTTCTGCAAGGACGGAATGGCGAGTGGATATTTATGTCCTTCATCGTCAACTAGTTGAAGGAGTGCTCTGGTAGCGAGGAATGGAGCTGCATTGGTGCCATATGTGACAGTAGTGAGCTGGAAGGCCACTTCCTTATGAGTGTCATCGAACCAAAGGATTCTCTGCAGATACCAGTCATCAGGATGCACCTTTACTTGGCGATACATCTTGACGATATCCGTAGCGAAGAGATGGCGGTAGTGGCGTATCCACGTGAGTACATCCACGATGTTGAGCAGGAGATTTGCACCTGTGTGCATGAGATCGTTCAGCGACTTGCCAGATGAAGTTGTGCTTGAACCGTTGAATACAACACGAAGTTTGGTGGAGGCGCTGTCTGGTTTGAGGACACCATGATGCGGCAAATAATACGGAGAGAAATTGACTGAGTGGCCTGAAGCTGAATCTACCTGTTTCATGTGTCCCATTTCGAGGTATTCCTCCATGAACTTCGTGTAGAGCTGTCCAAATTGAGCATTTTGAGCAATTCGTTTGTTCATTCTGGCCAGGCACTTAGATGCGGTGGCACGTGAGCTGCCGAGTTTTATTGGTGAGTCCTTGAGAGGGATGCGCACAATGTATCTTCCGGTTGCATCTCTGGAGTGCGTTGAGCGGAAGTAAGCTTCACATTCTTCCTCCTCGGGACTTAGAAGGGATTCAGTATCTCGAGGAAGCTCTTCTTGCACCCAGAATTGTTTGAGCAAGTCGTGAAGATCATCCTGATGAATAGAACCATAATGAGCTGTGGCTGAGCTGACAGATGACGCGTTAGCTGGACCCAGTATCAGCCAGCCAAAAATTGATGACTGAGCGATTGGAGCTCCTGGATGAGCTTTAATGATTCCAGGGTTGATGATAGGTCCGTAGTAATCTGCTCCAATAATAAGCTCCACTGGGCGAGGCAGAAAATATTGCTCATTAGCAAGTTGCAAGTTATGCAGGTGCGGCCAATTGAGAACGGTAATCTTGCTGGATGGCACTATTGAGGAGACCGCTCGAAGAATATGAGCCTCAATAGTCACTGCCTCGGGTGTGTGTCTTGAGTAAAGCGTGAGTCTTACAGATCCAAGTGTGTGAGTTGCCCTTGCACCTCCAATGCCATTGATGACAATCGATGACGCCTGGCGTGGCAGGTTGAGCTGTTGAACGAGATGTTCACAAATAAAGGACAACTCGGATCCTGAGTCGATGAGCATACGAATCGTATGAGCGTGTACTTGAGTCTTGACATGAGCTAAAGCCGTGCCTAGGAGAGTTGACATATTTGGGGCGACGTGAGGTGACTCTTGATCGACGCTGAGCGATGAGCAGACTGGTGAGCGAGATAAACCTGTAGAGCTGACAGATGAGTAGACGACTGCACCAACTCCTCAATTCGAGTTGGATGAGGTTGACGGTGTGAGCGTTGAATCATCCTGAGCTGGCTGCTTGGGTTGAGATGTCTTAGGGGAGTGTAGCATGGTGTGGTGCTGTTGATCGCACACCTTGCAACGAGCGTTACTGCGACAAACACGTACTCGATGGCGTCCTAGACAATTAAAGCAAAGTTTCTTGTCCTCCACAATCTCACGCCGCAACTGAAGCGTCAAGCCACGATAATGCGGACAGGAGACAATGAAATGATCGTGACCACAATAGTCACAGGCATGCGCAGTGTTACCCTGGTTGTAAGTTGCAGTCTTGGAGGCCACGGGTTGTGATGACGTAGACTGGTGAGCTGACTGTTGGTCAGAAGTGAGTTGAACTGGTGCTGAGCCTGTGTGAGCTGATCGTCTTGTTGGAGTGGACCGTGCGGGAGCCTGAGTCTTCTTCTTAGCAGCATCTCGCTCCAGTGTCTCGAGAGTGCGAGCTCTTGCCTTGAGAAATGTTTTGAGCTGCTTTGAAGAAGGGAAATCTCGAGACGTGCTGATGGAATTTTCCCAGGCCTCCTTTGTTGAGGGGTCGAACCGTTGTGATGCGATGCGCACCATCAGCATATCACCAGCTTGTTCGGACATCCTTAATTTGGTCGGCCATTTTGAATGGGATGAGTTGGCAAATTCAGCGATGAGCAACAGCGATCAGCGAGGCAGCGAAAAGCGAAGCAGTGATGAATAGCAGCGAGAAGCGGGAGCAATGAGCAAAGCAGCGACGAGCGGGCGCAATGATCTGAGTTAATCACTTCAATTAAATTTGGTTCGCACACATGTGCTCAGTGTAAATTTCCGATCCGGATCGAAGGACCAAATGTTTGAGAAATTGCTTGGATGGAAATTGGATCATGGGAAATTACACTGAGCCGGTACACATTGAATTAATTGAATGAGCGTTTATTTGAGAATACAATGAGAAAGCTCTCGCGCGAGTCCGCTTGTACCTGAGGTAACCTTAAAGTGCCACGTGGCACGAGCTGTGACTGAGCGGGATACTTGTCTGAGTGATGCTGGAGAGAAATCCTGATGAGCGGTGTAGCCTGTAGTAGATGAGCCTTGATAAGCAGGGTTGAGCAGGAACAGCAAAAAGCGATGAGCATGAATAAAAAGCGATGAGCAGGAAAAAAGCTGGATCGAGCGGGCTTGCGATGTGATCGGTGCGGCGTTCGGTCGAGAAGAGAGCGAGAGGTGAGGTTAGTACCGACGCAAGCGATGCGGCAAGCGCTCGTCGGCAGGGCCCAGCGCCCGAGAGGTGCTGCCTCCTGGCGGCCCTCGAAATGAGTTGAGCGGAGCGCGCACGTTTAAATTATAAATCGCGAACAATCGGACATATTTAAAACTTTTATTAAAACTAAGTTATCATTTTTAAATTAAAAGTGCGCAATTGTTAAATTTAATTTATCAGCTCATGCGTTGAGCTTTTGATTTATATTTTTGCGAATTCGGATGCAATTAAAAATCTACTTATCCGTTTTCTTTTTTTTTTTAAGAGAACACAAAAGAAAATCTGAATTGGTAAGTACATTAACTTAACGATTGAAATAATTTTTTTTCTCAATGAACTTACATATCGACGCCTCCTACGAAGAAAATCTCTTTTCAGTTTTGCGGCGAAGAAAATCCCTTCCAAAATTTGATGTTAAACGTTGGTTTATTCATGGCTTATTTTTGGCTTATTCGTTAACTAAAACCATTAGCGAATTATTAGTATACCAGCGATTTTACTTCGTTTATTTTATTTCAATAAAGCGCAAAAACGCCAGAGACAAGACAGGCTAGTTTTTGCCGCAAAAGTACTAGAAAGGATAGTTTTCACCGGAAAATCAGCTAAGGATATTTTCTTCGTCGCAAAAATGCTAGAGGGGCTAGTTTTCGCCGCAAAATCGTTCAAGAATATGTTCTTCGCCGCAAAAATGCAAGAAAGGATATTTTTCGCCGCAAAAGTTCTAAAAAGGATAGTTTTCGTCGGGAAATCAGCTGAGGAGATTTTCTTCGTCGCCAAAATGCAGACAGGGGATTTTCTAGGGGCGTCGATATATTGTCAATGTCAGTTTTTAAAAATAGTATTTGAATTTTTTTCCGGTGTGTTCATTTAAGCCAGAGGGTAAACATTTTTTTCATCAAAAAATCTACGAGAGAATTATTTTATAAGATTGTAGGAGATCTTTTTCATCGGAAAATTCAGCGAGGGGATTATTTTCGTCCCAATAGTATTGAAGATCTTTTTCGTCGGAAAAATCCGCGAGGGGATTATATTCGGCGCAAATTTTGGAAGGGATTTTCTTCACGCAAAACTGAAAAGAGATTATCTTCGTAGGAGGCGTCGATATAAGCGTACCATAACCTTGAAGTAGGGAGGTTTTTATATCTTCAGTGGTGTGTAGATTTTCAAGCGGATGAATGTTGAGCCGGTGGGAGTCTGGGGGATGAGCAAAAAAGGTTAACGTCCGTTTCAGCCAAGATACGAGCAGGAAGAGGCGGAGTTTACGCTGGGACGCTACCATATTCAAATGATAAATCGCGAACAATAACAATACGATTGAATTAATTTTCTTCTTCCTTTATTAAATTTCTTTTTACAAAGTCAATATAAAAATCTTATTTTATTGATTTCAATCTAACTGAAGGAAGGTTGTTATAAATGTATGTTGTATGATTTTTAAAGTCTACGTGCATTATTAGATTTACAGTTATGGAAGTGGCTTAACAAATAAAAATTGGTAAATATTCAAGTATTAAAAAGGAAAGTTTATTCGTGATTGATCAAATATTGATCATCTATATATTAAAAGTGTGTGAAGAAGAATTTCTGATATATTCAACTGCGGCATTAGTACAGCTTCCAAAATAAAAACAAAATTATAAAATACAAAATTCGAGCATCATCCAGCTAAAATGATACATGTAGATGGTAAGTAATATATTATGCATATATATATATATTTATTTATTTACTCTTGTCAAGTAATTTTTTGTACAAAATTCCAACTGTAAGCTTTCCTTGTTCATTTCTATTGTGACGCGAGGTACTATCGTGTACCTGCGCGCCGTCGCGAGCCTTCGCGGCGAGAGGGAGAGTTAGGCCGTGGCGCGCGGGAGCGGCGGCCATCTTGGAAGCTCGGGGGATTCTCTCGAGCCGTCGGCGACGACGGAAGCGTGCGTGAGCGAAACCGCGAAATCGGCAAGTTCCCGAGAAGGCGAGGTGGTAGGACGAGCGAACGAACGAGGTAGCAGCCTTGCACGAGCCAAAGCTGCGATACTGTAAGTACCGCCCGACTAAGATTGTGAGTGCGGGCGCGTACCAGCGAGGAGTCAAGGAGCGCCTTAACTCCCTGGCGTCGAGTTCTGTTCAGTGAACGTGGGGAGCCGTCCCCAGTTCACCGCTTCTCTCTCTCTCCCTCCTTAGTTCGCGGACGCGGACTCTCGTGCGGCGAGAGTCTCGGCTCTCGGATACGAGCCGCCGCGTGGTGCAACGTCGATAACTCGAGCACGGGTTCGAGGTCGTGTTCGCGGTACATCGCGTGGAACGGGTAAGCGACCCGTTCCTACGTGTGCGTGTGTACGTGTGTGTACACACAGAACAGGCAGACGGCCTGCTCTCGAACTTTGCGTTTGTTTACGTGGAGCAAAGTCGTGCTCCGCATAAACATCACCGATCGCAGACCGTACGATCGGCCGGTGAATTCTCGGCGGGCTGCGGCGACGTGCATTCGCCGTCGGGTGCTCGCGCGCACCCCGAGGTAAGGACCTCGAGGGGCCCTCGCACGTGCCCTATTGCACCAATCTTGCGGAGGAAGGTCTCCTCCGCGAGATAATATGTCATAGGCAACCCCGTTACAACTGGCGCCCAACTTCACGTGCATTCGGAGGTTAGGAGTACACCGCAGCGATTTACGAATTTTTATTTTCGAAAGATTTTGAATTTACAGATCGGATTACCGACCGAGTCGGTAACTTAGAAGCAGGAGAAGCTTCGCGAATTGTCCGCTAGGTGGCTGCGGATTTTTTCACAGGGGATGAAAAAGCCGCGAAATTCAAATTTGAAATTAAATTCTAGAGTTCGCGTGCGTTCGTGAAGAGGGATTAGAACAGGGATGGGATTAATTAATTAAATTTTTAATTAACTACACCTCATAATTAATAATTAAATGGTTTAATTATTAATTATGCCTTCGATAATTGATAATTAAATGGTTTAATTATTAATCATGCCTTCGATAATTGATAATTAAGTGCTTTAATTATTAATTATGCCTTCGAGAATTGATAATTAAACGGTTTAATTTTTAATTATGCCTTCGAGAATTGGTAATTAAACGGTTTAATTTTTAATTATGCCTTCGAGAACTGATAATTAAATGCTTTAATTATTAATTATGCCTTCGAGAATTGATAATTAAACGGTTTAATTTTTAATTATGCCTTCGAGAATTAATAATTAAATACTTTAATTCTTAATTATGCCTTCGAGAATTGATAATAAAATGCTTTATTTATTAATTATGCCATCGAGACGCCCGCCCCGCACTTGCTCTATGAGAAAAAAATCGGGAATTGTTCCTGTAGACGATGTCCAGGTGTCCAGGAACACCCTCGGGACAACGGGACCTCATCTACAAGGACGCCCGCCCCGTACTTGCTCTATGAGAAAAAAATCGGGAACTGTTCCTGTAGACGATGTCCAGGTGTCCAGGAACACCCTCTGGACGACGGGACCTCGTCTACAGGGACGCCCGCCCCGCACTTAATAATAATTAATAATTAAACATAGTTAAGAATTAATAATTAATAATTAAACCATTTAATTATAAATTCTCGATGGTATAATTAAAAATTAAAGCATTTAATTATTAATTCTCGAAGGCATAATTAAAAATTAAACCGTTTAATTATCAATTCTCGAAGGCAGAATTAAGAATTAAACCGTTTAATTATCAATTCTCGATGGTATAATTAATAATTAAAGCATTTAATTATCAATTCTCGAAGGCAGAATTAAGAATTAAACCGTTTAATTATCAATTCTCGATGGTATAATTAATAATTAAAGCATTTAATTATCAATTCTCGAAGGCATAATTAAGAATTAAAGCATTTAATTATCAATTCTCGAAGGCATAATTAAAAATTAACCGATTAATTATCAATTATAAAATGAATAATTAAAAATTATCACAACCCTGGATTAGAATAAAATTTTCTTTAGGAAATTGAAGGGGGAAAAAATCAGGAGATTTTTCCATTAGTAGATTTAGGTGGAGAGAGAGAATCTCGCGTGGCGGCGAACGTTCCTTCAGGCTAGTGGCTAGTTAGCGAACATATGTAATTTACAAAGATTGTAATTTACAAACACTAGAAACACGTCTGGGAGAAAATTCTAAGGAAAATTTTTTTAAATTGACCTCGAAAATCGAATGTTTTTGAGGAAAATTCGTTTTCTCGCTGAATTTGTCAGCGAGAATTTCAAATAGAGACGCGTTGAATAAATAGTTTTTTTTACGCAGTTCAAACGCGACTGCGCTACAAACAGTAGGCAGTCGTGAAGAAACTCTCTAAGACGTGTTTCAGAGAAAATCTCACACTACACGTCAGGGGTAGTTGCGTCGCCAACCGAATGGGCCGTCCCATTAATTTTTTCGTGTTTTTGGAATAGAGGGCAGGCCTGTACTCAATCAGGTGAAGATGGAGTACAAACAAGAACCAACGGAAAGGGACGTCCAGCACTGGCTGATGGCGATCCCAGTCGAGGAGCTGGGAGACGATCCAGCAACTCGGACTAAGAACAGACGGCGACTGCTTCGTGCAGCGTCACCGTCTGTACAATTGGCTGCAGGGTAATTATACCGCAGCCGATTTCCAGGCGTGTAACTCCTCAAATGAGGAGTTACGCACAGTCCGCGAATCACTGAGGAAGTCGTTCATCGAAGACATTTGCATGGACAAGACATTTACGACCATTCCGGACGAGAATTATGAGAAGGGCCATCCTCACCCTCTCTCAATTTATCTGAATTCTCTCAATTTATTCTGAAAGCGACAAAATATTTGGCAACAGGGAGCCAAGTCGCACACCGCCATCAAGGCTAGATCATGAAAAGAGCCAAGATAGCGAGACTGACGACGACAGTCAGTCATCTCAAGATCAGACATCGAGAGTGGAATCTCTGCTACGAGAGATCCAGCAAGCCGTTCGAGCAATCGAACGGAAATACGACAACCTGTTGAACACGAGTGTTACACAGGCGAGGACACTGACGGCTCTCACGTTGAGAGTCGATCAGCTGGCACACGAAAGGGACCAGCAACGGCCCACAATGTCAAGCACGAGAATTGACGGCCGACATGTCGACACGCGAACGGAGCACATAAATCCATCGCAATCGATACCGCGCGTTGGATTCCAGGAAACGTATACGATAGACGAACCTGGAATCAACGAAACGCTGAATGGCGCGCACACCATTCAGAACGCGCAACGGCGAATCCCGCCACGTGAAATCAAAACGTGGACTGATTTCACAAACGGAAGGACGAGAGAGCACATCGTTCCTTCCACAAGCGAATTAAATCGCACAGGCAGAGGTCACGAGGACCCCAGCCGAATAGTTAGCCGATGGAGCGTCACGTTCTCGGCTAAACAAAGAGAAGACGTGGAGTCTTTCCTTAAAAGTTTTGAGGACAATGCCCGAGCGGCAGGACTGAACGAGAGCGACATGCTGGCGTCGCTCCCGTGTGTCCTAAAAGACGTTGCAAGTATGTGGTACGGAAACCACAGCAGCGACAGGCGAACTTGGTCAGACTTTTGTCGAGCCACCCGGCGCAGATGGGGCTGCGCCCACGATGGGCAAGAGCGCCTACGAGACGACATCAGGCATCGTTTCCAGCAAAGCGGGGAAACCAGCAGCCATTACGTGACATGCATGGAGAGCATGTTACGTGAGGTATCCCCAAGGATGACCAAACCTCAAGAAATAGAGAAGGTTTACATGAACCTTCTCCCAGAAATCAAGAGGATAGTCAGGATAGAAACCTGCAATAACACAGACGATCTAGTTGATCAGTGCGTGAAAGCGGAATATATCCTAGATAGGGAGAAGGGCGACAGGACGCCAATTCCTCCGACCAAGGCGGTGATGCCAGAGACGACATACAAACCGCAGAGCGGGAAGACAAGGACGTCTTCCCCAGTAAAAGTTGCAGCAACGGACGCCGCAACACCGGACATACTGTAGAAGCCCGATGCTCCAATAGCCGGGATAGGTCGGCAAGAAATGGCCGACCTATTAACGAAGCTTAGCGGAGAGCTAGTGAGAGCTTTCCGCGAAAGTAACAAACAGAGGCAGGGAGGGGGAAGCAAGGGTGCCTCCTCCTCGGCGAACAAAAATGGCCGATCCGGAAAAGGCAACTCAAAAAATAGTAGTGGCAGCGGGAAGGACGGCCAGAAAAATGGGCAAACGAAGGAACCCATTCGTTGTTTCGGATGCAATAAGGAAGGCGTAATCCGAGCGAAATGCCCTAATTGCTCGCCGGAAAACGAGCAACAGGGGAAGTAGGGCACTCAACTACTTCCCCGAACGCTACCGAAGCTAGTCAGGAAGCTTCGGAACCAAACTCCCAGGGTGTTAGCGGGACAGCACTACCGGACGTCCCTGCGGAGAAAAACCTGGAAACCAGATGGTGGTTACTGGTGGAAGTAGAAGAGTTCCACTTCCGCGCGCTGTACGACACAGGCGCATCGGTCACAGTGATGGGACCGATTGGCCTGCAGTTGATAACTGCATGCGGCCGAACACTTATGCCAAGCGAGCATGCAGGTGCTAAGCTCGCTGATGGTAGCACGAGTCCAATCGTGGGCTGTGCTTACCTTCCCTTCAGAATAGGGGGCATAAGCAGGGAGATCAAAGTTTCGATCATCCCTGCATTGGACGCAGATTGTTACTTGGGCACGAATTTCATGCGGGAATTCGGCTCAGTACACAATCCGCGATCAAACCAGCTGACGTTGATGGACGACAACGTTAGCGTGGATCTCCAGCTGGCATCAGTTAAAGAGGTTAACATGATCCAGATCGGTACAGTAGGCTTACGCCATGTAACCGAGGAGCAACGAGCATAAGTCGAGGCACTTGTGCAAGAAATGGCCCGCACGGAGCCGACCACACTTGGGTGCACCACGTGGGTGACCCATAGAATTGATGTGGGAAATGCTCGCCCCATCAAACAGCGATATTACCCATATTCACCGGTAATAAAAGCTGAAATGCACGCGCAGTTCCGAAAGTTACTGGACGCTGGCGTCATTGAACCATCTACGAGCCCGTGGTCAAGCCCGGTCGTGATGGTGAAGAAATCCGGTGGAGGATACCGGATGTGTATTGACTATCGAAAAGTCAATACACTCAAGGTTTCGCCGGACGGATATCCGGCAAAACGGATGGACGCGGCTTTCCGCAAGGCCAAAGCGGCAAAGTTTTGCACAACGTTGGACGTTAGCAAGGCGTACCATCAAGTACCTCTGGACGAGGCGTCCAGAGAGATAACAGCTTTCTCTGTACCGGGAATGGGCCACTTCCACTACAAGGGAATGCCATTTGGCCTGGAAGACGCAGGAGCATCTTTCCAGCGCCTAATCGACATGGTTGTCACTCCGGATTGCGAAGACTACGCATTCGCATATCTGGATGACGTCGTCATAATGTCGAAAACGTTCGAGGACCATCTCGAACACCTTCGCAAATTCTTAGGCCGCCTACGAGAGGCGGGCCTAACGATTAACCGGCAGAAAAGCCACTTCTGCCAATGCGAAGTAAAATACCTGGGTGTCGTGCTGAACCACGACGGGTTCCGCCCTGACCAAGAAAAGATAAGGCCGGTACTGGAGTACCCGCCGCCTAAGAACGTTAAGCAGCTAAGACGCTTCTTAGGCATGGCATCGTGGTACAGGAGGTTCCTGAACAACCTCGCCACGATTGCCGAACAACTTACGCAACTAACGAAGAAGGAGCGTAAGTTTGAGTGGACTGAAGTACAACACTCCGCATTCGAGCGGATAAAGGCCCTCATAGCCTCCGCACCAGTCTTGCAACGCCCTGATTTCAACAACGAGTTTGTTGTGCAAACAGATGCAAGCGACTCGGGAATCGGAGTGGTCCTACTTCAGTTTGAAGACGGCAAGGAGCGAGCACTGGAGTTTGCCAGCCGCGTCCTCTCACCTGCCGAGAGGAACTACAGCGTGACAGAAGGAGAGTGTTTCGCTGTAGTATGGGCGATAAGGAAGATTCGCACATACATAGACGGCTACGCATTCCGCGTAGTCACGGACCACAGCTGTTTGCGTTGGCTGCGCACACTGAGTGGTCCGACAGGGCGATTAGCGCGGTGGTCCTTGGAGCTTCAAGGCCACCTATTCACTATTGAGCACAGGAAAGGCGCGCTCGACAATGTCCCAGACGCCCTTTCTCGAATGTACGAGGAAGAGGGCGAGGAGACACCGGTGGCAGGTGTCTCGTGGACAGAAAACTGATTTTCTCTTCTGCATTCAACATCTCACAGAGCTCGTCCATGCGTTCAATAACTCCAAAAGTAGTGCCACAGATGCTTGAAATACTAAAACAGTACGAAGAAGAGGCTCGAGAAGAATGGGCTCTTCGAATGAAAAACCTCTCCGAAGTCCACGGCATGGCAGCGAAGAGTTCCGACAGGGAACGAGGTCGGCAGGCGCGTTACTACAACGCGGGCCGACGAGAAGCGAGTTTCAAGATCGGAGACCTCGTTTGGAAAAGGAACAAAGTCCTTTCCAATGCGGCAAAAGGAGTAGCTGGGAAGCTAGCTCCGATGTTTGCCGGTCCGTACGAAGTTACGGAAATCTTGGGCAGCAACACTTACGCGTTGCGTGACCAAAGTGGACGGACAGTGGGTCCGATCCACTCAGGGCAGATGAAGCCGTGCATCCCCGGCGCAGAGGTTCCTGCTGAAGAAGAGGACGTCGAGACCAGCGCCCGACCTTCGGGGAAAGGCGGGAGTCGTGTGGATGCGCCCACAACTCCATCAGCAGAGGCTGATGAAAAGAAGAGCGGTGCCAGCGGGCAAGCGTCCCAGGCTGGGAACGCCCAGCCTGAGGAAAAACCTGTAAAGCGTAAACGCGGACGCCCGCGTAAAGCGTCCTACGCCGTCACGCAAGTGAGAAACGCGACGGGAAAGCGAGGAACGGATCGTCCACCCGGTTCTAAAAATAAGGCCAGCACGGCCAAAATGTAAGACGCGACGGAAAAGACGGTTGATAGGAGAGAACCAACTCTGAGAGCAATTCCTCAAAAATCCTTTTCTTCTTTCTGTCCCTTTCCTAGATGGAGCAACCCGAAATAGAAGAAGGAGTCACACGACTCCTCCTCAAGGATGCGGAGCTCCAGGAGGTCATCGAGGTACCGGTTGGGGGCTCCCTGGACGGGACCCCCGAGGGGGCGGAGGTAATTGGGGAGAGGCCCCAATCCCCGCCAAGCCCACCGGAACCGAAAGCGAGCGACGAGGAGGTCGCCCGTGACGAGGAGGGAATCGGCGAAACCGCTTCACCCCGTGAAGCGAGCGGCGAGGACGCCGCCCGCGACTCCGACGAGGTGAGCGGCGAGGACGCCGCCCGTGACTCCGACGAGGTGAGCGGCCAGGGGGCCGCCCACGACGAAGCGAGCGGCGAGGACGCCGCCCACGATTCCGGCTCTTCGAGCTATACCCGGACCAATTCTTCTGCTCAGTATGCGCGAAACCAGGTGTGCTCCACGCGAAGCAGTGCCCGAAACGGGACCGGCATGAGTGGTACATCAACCAAAGAAAGTACCCATAGGCGACCCATGCCGGACCCCGTTTCGCACCCCATTATAAAACTAAGGGCCAAAATAAAGGCTTCGCGCCCTTAATTTACAACACGACAACGGAGTTCATGTTGAATTCATTTACCTCTCCCCATCCCTTAATCCCCAACCTGTAGAGGATTGGCTCGCGAAAAGTAGCAGAGGCCGTAAAGTCGTAGCTTAACGGCGTCTGGGAGGAGGGTGTGACGCGAGGTACCATGGTGTACCTGCGCGCCGTCGCGAGCCTTCGCGGCGAGAGGGTGAGTTAAGCCGTGGCGCGCGGGAGCGGCGGCCATCTTGGAAGCTCGGGGGATTCTCTCGAGCCGTCGGTGACGACGGACGCGTGCGTGAGCGAAACCGCGAAATCGGCAAGTTCCGCGGAGGCGAGGTGGTAGGACGAGCGAACGAACGAGGTAGCAGCCTTGCACGAGCCAAAGCTGCGATACTGTAACTACCGCCCGACTAAGATTGTGAGTGCGGGCGCGTACCGGCGTGGAGTCAAGAAGCGCCTTGACTCCTTGGCGTCGAGTTCTGTGCAGTGAACGTGGGGAGCCGTCCCCAGTTCACCGCTTCTCTCTCTCTCCCTCCTTAGTTCGCGGACGCGGACTCTCGTGCGGTGAGAGTCTCGGCTCTTGGATACGAGCCGCCGCGTGGTGCAACGTCGATACCTCGAGCACGGGCTAGAGGTCGTGTTCGCGGTACATCGCGTGGAACGGGTAAGCGGTCCAGATGATAAAAATATTGTCTCAATCATCTGTTGCTCCTGTATATGAATATTCAATTTCTGGCCCTCTACAGGTTAAATTACAGATAATGTGCTTATCAATATTAATTGTCAAATATGAGAGGCAAGGGCATCTCACGTTAATCAGGCGCCCCACTTATGAGAGGCAAGGGGACTCACGCTAATCAAGCTCCCCAGAGGGAGCAGATTTTACTACGTTCTCGTCGTTGTTCCTGGGTAATGCTAAAATTAAATAAGAAAATCGAAAGTAATATGCCCTTGTAGGGCATCATCATGGTCGTACAGAACGTCACCGTTGTAAGCACCTTGATAAAGGTAATAGCTTCTGTGGTACAAAAATTGAGATTTTCTTATGGCAAGAGGTTTTCAGACCTTGTTCGAGGTTAAATGACCTTGTGTGACCATCAAGGTCATTCTTGATCCATGACTTTAGCACATGTTTGGAGGTAAAATTTTCTGCTCTTTCGAATTCCGTTGTCAAAAATAGGGGTTTCCATTTAAAAAATACAAAGTTGACCTTGAAATAACCTTGAAAGTCAAACCCAAGGTTAAATCCAAGGTTTATTAACATAATTTATCCATTTAAACGGCTTTTTATGGATAAATAGAATCACTTTAGAGTACAGATCGACGCCTCCTACGAAGAAAATCTCTTTTCAGTTTTGCGGCGAAGAAAATCCCTTCCAGCCAGGAAAAGCGGGGAAACATGTTTTTTTCATCTCTGGGATTTTTAAAATATATATTCGAATTAATTATCCTGACGAGGCGCGATTAAGTGCAATGTACTCGGAAACCGGAACACTAACACAGAGGAATTCGTGCCTTTCGCAAGAACCTGGCAAAACCTCTAGGCGCGGAAGTGGCTCACTTTTCTACTCTGAATAATTAAGAGGGTATTTTGTTACGTCATGAAAAAGGGATTACAGAAAGAAAATAGAGAAGAATATTTGACCTTTTTCACGACTTACCAAACTCGGTAAACACATTAGTATGACGTCCACTCAATTTTCGTTTTCTTTTTTTTCCTTTTCTGCCTTTCCCTTTCGTCGATAAATAGTTATAAATAAATAGTTAAATTTCTAATTTTACACTACTTTTAACAATATAATAAACAATAAATAATTTAATATATGAAAAAAGCTATAATTCAGTTCCGAGAAATTCACAACGTGTCGCTCAATAACAAAAATAGTTTTCTTAATTTTATACCTTAAAGGCCCATTGTAGCAAATATGCTACTTTCAATTTTCAAATATCATAGTTTTTTATAATTATTGAAATAAATACTAAATATACAGGGTGTTCGAAATGTTCCGGACCCCCCACTTATAACATAAAGTAAGCATTTTGGAAAAAAATGTTAAATACAAAAGTTGTTAAGTTTTGAAGGTTGAACTAAATGATAACCTTGGATTTGTTATTGGTTATCATTTTCAAGGTCATTTAAAGGTCATCTTCAGTTTTTTAAATAGGGACCCCTATTTTTTATTTCAGATTCTGAAAGAGCACAAAATTTTACATCTGGATATGTACCCACGTTATGGCTCAAAATGACCTACAGAGGTCATTTAGTAGTTAAATGATTATTTAGTAGCAGAAAGCCAAGAAATCCCGATTATTAAGAACTTTGAGCGTATCTGACCAATACTAAAGTAATTTGATTTTGCAAGACAAACTTTATGGTGGCGTTAAATTGACATTGCCCTTGATTTTCAAGGTCATTTGAAGGTTAACTTTAGTTTTCCAAATTAAGCCTCCTAGTTGTAATTCTCCATTTTGCACCAGCGCTAAATTCTGCATTAGGATTGTAGAAGGTGTAATTGACACTGGCGTAAAATAAGCCTTAGGCCAGACAACCACATAACTCGGGCGAGAAAATGATAAATAAAAAAATGTCTAATCAAAATAAGCCTTAGGCCCAACAACTACATACCTCGGGGGGGAAAATGATAAATAAAAAAATGTCTAATCAAAATAAGCCTTAGGCCCAACAACTACATACCTCGGGGGAGAAAATGATAAATAAAAAAATGTCTAATCAAAATAAGCCTTAGGCCCAACAACTACATACCTCGGGGGGGGGGGGGGAAATGATAAATAAAAAAATGTCTAATCAAAATAAGCCTTAGGCCCAACAACTACATACCTCGGGGGAGAAAATGATAAATAAAAAAATGTCTAATCAAAATGAGCTTTATTGCTCAGGCACGGGAGGTACAACTAATTAAGGTAACATCATGGGTGATCCAGCCAAATAAGGCAAGACCATCGGCGGCCCAGCCTACTAAGACAAGAGCACTAGCGGCCCAGTCAGCTAAGGCAGGACTATCGGCGGCCCAGCTAACTAAATCAAGACAGTAGACTATTCGCCCAAACTGAATTTTTTTAAAATGTCGTTGACAGGAACTTTTTACAACAACTGTTCAAATTGTTGCCCATTAACAGTTTGGCAATGTGCTAACCGATTGTAAAACGCTGCAACAACATTTCGCAAGATTTGCTGAGGTATCAAGTCTATTTCATCAGTGATTCTTTGGCGTAATTCATCCAAGTCACGTGGTTTTATAACATAAACTTTATCCTTCAAGTATCCCCAAAGGAAGTAATCAAGAGGCGTTAGGTCTGGGGACCGAGGTGGCCATTCAATTGTACCTCTCCGCTCAATCCATCCATCATGAAATGTTGCATCTAAATATCGGCGAACATGAATACCGTAGTGTGCAGGAGCACCATCCTGTTGGAAGTAAATTTCGTCCAGATTTCCACCCGTTAAATTCCGTATAGCAGGTATAATTTGGTCTCGAAGCATGTTTTCATACATTGCAGCATTTAAATTACCTTCAATAAAGAAAGGGCCAAGTACTCTTCCATTAAATATGCCAGCCCAAACATTTACTTTTTCAGGATGTTGCGTGTGGTCCGCTCTCATCCAATGTGGATTGATGTTACTCCAGTATCGACAATTATGTCTGTTCACTGTTCCGCTTAACTCAAACGTGGCTTCATCAGAGAAAACAATGTTATTGAGGAGCAAAGGATCATCAGATATCATTTGCATCATTACATCACAAAACTCTACCCTTCTATCAAAATCATCTTCAGATAATTCCTGTACCAACTTTAATTTGAAAGGATGCCATTTGTTGAGTTTCAAAATTTTGTGCACAGATGCAGCTCCCATTTCATGCTGTTGTGCACAACGTCTGATGCTGCAATGGGGATCCTCAATAAATAATTGTAATACGTCTAAGCTCTTTTTATCATTAGACGATGATTTGGATCTACCTGATTTAGGACGATCTTTAATACCACCTGTCTCTTCAAAACGTCTAATTGTACGAATTACGGTACTTTTTGAAATAGGGTTGTTTTCTTCAACTCTGAATGTTTCATTGAATAAACGCTGTACCTGTTTGTAGCTTCTCTCTCTTGATCACCCCACCCTCGCATCATCAACAAAGATATTCTTTCTCGTTCAATAAGATGTGCCATTTTTCACTACGATTAAAAATACAATTATTGAAAATTAATACAATTATCTGAATTTCGAAGTAAGAGAACTTCACTTAACTCTTGAAAACAGAAAAGTAAATAGGAGTAAACAATTGTTAATTAACAATTATAAATGAACTGATTCCTAAAAAGAATAGTGAGCAAAATCTTCTAAGGAACAAGTAACGATCCTGAAAATGCTATGAATCATGCGTAGAAACTCGAAACCCTTGCAAAAAATTATTGCAATAAAAACTGTTCATGTAAAACGGTTAGATTATTTTGCTTTTGAAATTAATAATCCCCAAGTGTCCTATGTAGATCATTTCGAGCCATGACGTGGATATTGTACATATCTCCAGACCTAAAATTTAATGCTCCTCCAGAATCCGGAATACAAAATGAGTCCCTTCTTAATAAGCTGAAGATAACTTTCAAATGACCTTAAAAATGAAGGCCAATTTTAAAGTGACCATAAAGTTCGTCCTAGAAAATCAAATTATGTACTTTAGTATTAAAGTACGAAATTTTTTTTTTTTTCGTCAAATACACCCAAAGTTCTTAATAATCGGGATTTCTTGGCTTTCTGCTACTAAATAATCATTTAACCACTAAATGACCTCTGTAGGTCATTTTGAGCCATAACGTGGATACATATCCAGATGTAAAATTTTGTGCTCTTTCAGAATCTGAAATAAAAAATAGGGGTCCCTATTTAAAAAACTGAAGATGACCTTTAAATGACCTTGAAAAAGATAACCAATAACAAATCCAAGGTCATCATTTAGTTCAACCTTCAAACCTTAACAACTTTTGTATTTAACATTTTTTTCCAAAATGCTTACTTTATGTTATAAGTGGGGGGTCCGGAACATTTCGAACACCCTGTATACTTCATAATAATTGCATAACAAGTGGCATGCATATACTATTTTTCTCTGAAACACCTAAAACAAGTTTACTTTGTTGGACAACGATGTCTTATAATTTTAATTGTGTGTATGGGAAAAAACGGAGCTAGGGAGAATAAAATGATGCTCCGGGGAATCAAATCTTGAGGGAATAAGATATAATTTTATTCTCTTTGGGGAGGTCCATAAACAAGTAAAATGTAATTTTGTTCTCTTTGGGGAGGTCCATAAAGTGGGCTTTTTGAGTTGTTTTGGATAAAAAAGCCATTTTATCCACCTACAAAGAGGGAGTTCCACATATAACAGTGCCGCAATAGATACGTGATTTTAAAGTTGTTCTATTTTATTATTCCAATCAACGAAGTAGCTTAAAATTTTAAAATTAATATTCTTCATCAGTTCAAACGAAAATAAATTACGCAAAGCAGTCCACGAATAAAAATGTTTATTTGCGGTTTCCTGGGGCGGTCAGAGTTGCGGACTCAAAGTAATTTTCGATTTAATTTTCAAACTACATAATGCATTACGTTTCAGCGGTTTCCGAGCGGTTTAATCGCTATGAGACTGTAGAGGTCAGAAAGGGAGGAACAAAGAAAAATAGGGTATATATTTATTCACTTAGTTTACATAAAGTACTATAGAGGGATAACATGGCCAAAACTTCTCCGTCTTAGAGTTTAATTTCGAATTGGACACTTGAAAAAATTCCACATATAACCTTTATAACAAAAAAATTATTGAAAAATTGAACTATTTTTTCTGGCATCAGTTTTGGTTCGAAAAAATCTGAAAAAAAATTAGGCATTTGGAAAAGACTCGGATTTTAAAAGATAAGAGCCTCCTGCTACACCTCGGGGGCTGAAAATTTGACACAAGGTTTTTTAAATAAGTTTTTGCGAATAGCCAATGCAAAAGTAAACTCTAAGAGGGAGATTATTGAAAGTATTATCTAACTATAGCTTTTATTCAAATATTCGTTTTATAACTTTTGTGACGCGGGGTACCCTTGCGTCGTCGCGAGCTGGCGCGAGCGGGCGCGAGCGCGGCTTAGGTTAGGCTAAGCTGGCGCGCGGGGGACAGATTGCCAGGTGGGCAATCTCGAGAGATTCTTTCGATCCGTCGAGGACGACGGACGCGTGTACGCGCGTGATCAGAGAGCGACCCGGAGAGCGACTAGAAATCCCGAGGAGGCGAGCGTCGAGAGGCGCGCGTTCGACGTAGCAGCCAAGGACGAGCCGAAGCTGTTACAATTGTAAGTACCGCCTGACTTTTGTAGCGAGTGCGGGCGCGTACCGGCGAAGAGTCGAGGAGCGCCTCGACTCTCGAGCGGAAACCTTAGTTCGTCGAACGCGGGGAACGTTTCTCCCGTTCTTTCTCTCTCCGTAGCTCGTGATCGCGGACTCTCGTGCGGCGGGAGTCGCGGCTCTCGTAGACGAGCCGCCGCGTAATTCGACATTGAGACCTTGAGCACGGGCTCGAGGCCGAATTTGTTGTACATCGCATGGAACGAGCAAGCGGCCCGTTCCCTCGTGTGCGTGCGTAAGTGTGTACGCGTATAGTAGGCAAGCGGCCTGCTCTCAGACGCAAACGTTTGCTTACGTGGAGCAAAGTCGTTGCTCCGCGTAAACACCACCGATCGCAGACCGCGCAATCGGCCGGCGAATTCTCGGTGCGGCCGAGAATTCGTAGGAGCGCGCGCGTTAGCGTTCACGCGCGGCTCCGCTCGGCTACACTCGGGCGCGTTCGGAGCATTCGGCTCGCGCGCCCGACATATACTAACTTCTCCGGGACACGGACATTTGTAATTTCTTTTACGGAGACAATAAAGGCCTCCGACTTTCTTTTTACTTGTTCGCGTCATTCTTTCGAGTAGTCCGCGGGACTACTCGACAAACCTTCCTCATCCCTAACCTCCCGGATACCGCCACTCTATCGTAGAGCTGGGCGGCCGGCATCAGCTGTCCAAGGGACGGACAGTACGCGAGCGCGAGGGACGCGCTCGCATCTAGCACGCGAGTACGAAAAGCGAGAGTACAGGCGTACTCTCGCGTTGTATACGGGCCGCGGCGACGTGTGTTCGCCGTCGGGTGCTCGCGCCCACACCGAGGTAAGGACCTCGAGGGGCACTCGCACGTGCACCATTGCACCCATCTTGCGGAGGAAGGTCTCCTCCGCGAGATAATAGGTCAAAAGGCAACCCCGTTACACTTTATAATATTAAAATATTATAATATATAGGTATACTTGGGATTAGGCGTTTCGGTAGGAAGAAGTAGCTGGAAGCTAATGAAGAAGAAAGGGTACTTAAAATTTACGAGGGAGACAGCGACGGTACTGTCGAAATATAAATTAAGCAACATCTGCTTAGTATATAACAAAACTAAAAACAGAATTCCTAACAGAAGCCCAAGAAATTGGAAAGTCCTAGAAAATTGGAACTATTTTCGAGTAAGTAATGATTTTATCGTCAATCTAAGAAATCTAATTATTTTAAGTTGTTATTAACAGTTTATATTTTCTTACAGACTTAGGCAGAGATTTTTGATATCTGGTAGACTTTTTATATCGACAGGAAATGGTCCAAATCGCGTAAAAAATATGGTCCTACAGAGAATTTTTTTTTTACCGGACTTAGAATTGTTTGATTAGTTGGAGTTTTTTCGTCAGATCAGAATCTGGCATCAGATCTTAGGTCTAAGGGTCATTGAAATGGCGTCATGGTACCGCCCGTTTATTAACAACTTTGAGGAAATAGCTGAGCCAAGGACGCATCTAAATAATGAGTGGGATGAAAAGCAACAGGCAGCCTTTCAAAAAGTCAGGGGTGTTCTGTAAAGACCGCACCTAAACCATTATGGACAGTATATCGTCCATACAGATGCAAGCGATACTGGTATTAGGGCCATTCTATTCCAAGTAATTGATGGAGTACAAAGAGTCATAGAAGTTACTAGTAGAACGATTATACCGACAGAGCGGAATTGTACGGTGACCGAGCCAGAATACCTCGCAGTCGTATAGGCCTTAAAGATATTCCACCACTACATCGAAGGTTACTTATTTAAGGGGGTAGGCCTGGGTTAAATTGAAAAAAATACAGTTTTTAGTATAATAGCTATAAAGATTTTATTCATCACTTTTAATTACTGGAACTTTTTATTGTGGAAAAAATTATTGCGAACATTTAAGTGCCAAATATTAGGCTTAAAAATAATATTTTGCACTTAAATGTCCACAATAATTTTTTTCTTATTTTTTTCAGAAAAGTAATCCATAACATTTGAGGTGCAAGTTATGAAAAGTAATTTAAGCTTGGTCTGGTGACATACAAGTCATCATACTAGAAAAAAAGCTATGGAACGTGGGCAAATAAATAAAACTTTAAGATATTTTTGATGGAACAATAGTAGAGATGAAGGGCACTTTTTGGGCCCTCATAGTGTATAAATAGCTTAAATTATGTCAGAACTTAAAGTGTAAAAAGTTCTAGTCATCAAAAGTGATGCATAAAATTTTCATAGCTATTATACTGAAAAGTGTATTTTTTTCAATTTAACCCAGGCCTAACCCCTTAAGGCAGTATTCTACTTTAGACCCTCGAAAAAAAACGCTATTTTTGTGAAATTTTTCTGAGAATGCTATTGAAGATATGGACGTAGGATTTGAAATGCTTAATAAATACACTCTTAAAGTACATAAAAAATTTTTTTTTTATTTATTTTCTACATTTTTTATACATGTAAAGTATGGTTACAGCCAACATCTCAAAAAGTAGGTAACGTTGTTGTAACGTGGAATTCACGACGTTACTTCTCTCAAGCATTTAGGAGCGCCGGAGACGCTGCACACGTTTAGAACCGCGTCAAGTTAGGTTAGACGCGAGAGAGAAGCGCGACGCGACACCGCGGCTACGCAGCCGAAAGCGCGCCCCCCGCGAATAGGGAAATAGGGGAAAAGCAGCGGCTCTTTTTAACGAGCACGCACGCCGAAATAGCTCCCTCCGCCCAATAACCGTCGACACGACAACATCTGTCAACACGGTCATTGAGACGACACGGCAACTACGAGGCCATCGCAGCACGAGGCTCGCAGCCGCCGAACATCACGAGGACAACCAACTCGCCCCGCTGACGGGCCAGGGACTACGTCCGACGCCCGTCCGCGGCCAGGTCAAGAGCCGGGTGCAGGCGCCCGTCATTCGCCCGCAGAGAGACACCGCAGCCGACCTTCTGCACGACGCCGAGGAGGAAGTCATCGGAGCAGCGAACTGCGCGCGTAACCCCGCGATAAGTACCTTTGCTTCTCTCTCTCTCGTCTGCGTTAGGATCGGCACGCAAGCCGATAGAGATAGGCGCGATCAAGGTCCCAGGATCGCGACAGCGTGTCGCTTGTATATATCTATTTAGAATAATAAATTCTTGTTTAATATTTAAATGCCAGCTTGTTCAGCAAACCCTGCCCCGATTCCCTCACGTCCCGCTCCCGCGAGTTAGTCTGGCCCGCGGTAGACCGTGAGTTGTACGGTGGTGATCCGGCCAAGGGAGACTTAAGGGGCAGAAAGGAGCGCGACTCCGAAATAATCAGAGCCTTATCCCGAGTCGAATTATCTCTGTTACAATGACGCCCAACATTTAATATCGTAGCGTTATAGGGGACAAATTTTTTTTTAATTGCGAAAAATTTCAAGATCTTCTCGGCTAGCTGGAAGCTGGCTAGCACGAAGCACAAGGAAGCGGATGTAGTCCGCAGAAAAGCAAAACTCCAGAAGCTGGTAAAAAAATTGACAGCGAGAATGGAGGCAGATGAGGAAGCTGTGGAGACGGAAGACGACTCTAGCGCAAACGTCACCAAGCGAAAGGTGCGAACATTGCGCAGCACGGAAAGATTATCTCAGCAGCTGCGGAGATCTTTAACGGAAGGAGCGCATTTTTGCGACACTCCGGAGAAGACTGTCACAACTATCATACACAACAAGAAGTACGAGATACCAGTAGACATATTAGCAAGATGCGCAGTTGAGGAATCTGAGGTGCAGCAAGCAGAGCCGACTTGTCCCAGGCTAGCAAGTGAGCCGCCAGCAAGCAGACAAGCAGATGATCAATTTAGGTTCAATAGAATTCACGAAAGCACGAGAGATATTGGGAAAATAGTTACGACGTGGAAGCTTAAATTCAGCGGCGCTACGGATGACGTCGAGGAGTTTTTGATCCGCGTAAAAGAATGAGTGTCAGTAACTGGAGTTACTGGAGAAGAAATGCTGAGAGCACTACCTCTCATTATGCAGAAGGCAGCACTCAACCTTTACAGGATAAAAAAGCAAGAGTGGCTGACTTGGCAAAGATTTGAGTCAGATCTGAGGAAACACTATCAGCAGACTCTGCACGCTGATATTCTGCTGGATAAAATCCGCGAAAGAAAGCAACAGCCGGACGAATCCATGCAAGAATATATTGCCGACATGATTTTTCAATTTAGGAAATTACCTTTAAATAAACAAGGAAATGAAAGGAGCATAGTGCATAGGATTTACCTAAATATGCGAATAGAATTTCACCCGCTGATACCCGATTTCGCAGAAATGGATTTAGATGAATTTACGGATAGAGCTACCACAATTGCACGAGCATTCGACATCGGAAGAAGCCAAAAAACACTTATCAAGACAGAAGAAAAAACATCTAAGAAGAGTGAAGACTCAGGCAAAAAAGCCGCGGAGGTGGCAGCAGTAACCGTGCCAACCTTCGCCGATGTGGAAAAGCTTATATCGGAAAAATTAGATAAATTGTTAAGTAGTATGCAAACTGGTAGCAACAAACAGAATTCGAATAATAAAAGCAATCGAGGTAAAGGCTATTACAGAGGTAAAAATCAGAATAGAAATAATAATAACAATCAATAACAGAATGATTCAAGTAACAACAACGGCAACAGCAATAATCAGCGTGGAAATTATAGAGGTAGAGGCCGAGGATACGGCCGCGGCAGAGGTTATAACAACAATTACTCGGATCAGAGGATTAATCAGCAGCAACAAAGCGCTGATAATTTTAATGAGCCGCAACAAGGAACGCAAGGCAATGCACAAGGTGCAAGCCAGCAAAACGCGCAACCTCAGCCCACAAATTCGAATTCGGCGGGAAACGGAGCGTAGTCGGTGAGTCACTGACCGCACCGCCGACTTTACCTATAAAGGTCTCAACAGTTAGCGAGCGCAGCAGCTTAAGCAGCAGCGAACCATCCGATAATTCAGCATCTAAATACATCTAAATAATCTAATACACTGACCACAGTGCATTAAAGTGGCTTTTTGAAAAGAAAACTCCAACCGGAAGGTTAGGAAGGTGGTCTCAGGAATTGTTGGAGTACGACTTCGAAACGGTCCACAGAGCCGGCAAAAACAACGTTGTGCCTGATGCTTTATCGAGGATGTTCGAGGACGAAAAATCCGAAAACATCACCGATATAAGCGAAATCAAATTAAATAAAAAAATTCAAGACCACTGGTATAAAAAACGAATTTACCAAGTGTTAACTCATCCTCGTAGATATAAAGACTTGAAAGTAGCTGACAGAAATTTATATAGGTATAGACCAAATTACAAAGAAGAAGATCTGGCAACAAACTTAGAGCCGTGGAAGCTCGTCATTCCACTCGAGGATAGAGACAAAATAATGCAAGAGATGCACGACGAACCAACGTCCGCGCATCGAGGTGCAGAAAAAACGTACAAAAAATTAACACAACTGTATATAGAGACGTATTAAAATACGTCCAAACATGCGACAGCTGCCAGAAGAATAAAATTGACCAAAAACAACAGATTGCATTAATGGGAATGCGATATGTCGATCGACCAGGCAAAGTTGTAGCCGTCGACCTCATAGGCGACTTCTCAAAAAGTAACAAAGGTTATAAATACGCGATTATAATGGAAGATGTTTTTTCCAAGTTCATTCTGTGCGTTCCAATAAGGAATAAAACAGCCGGCTTGGTAAAAGACGCGATCGAAAATAAGCTGTGTACCATCTTTGGCACGCCAGAAGTTATTATCTCAGACAACGGCAAAGAATTTATTAATGCATCATTAAAGAAATTTTTCAAAGATAACAGCATTTTGCATGAAACAATGCCGTCGAGACACCCGCAAGCGAACCCAGTTGAAATGGTTAACAGAGACATCAAAGTAATGATTTCAACATTCATAGGAAATAACCATAAAAAATGGGATGAGTTTTTACCCCAACTACAATTGGCTCATAACGCTGCGGTGCACTCGACGACGGGGAAGACACCTGCATATTTGATGCTAGGCCGTGAGATAAAACAGCCGAAATGCCTTAAAAGAAGCTCAGAATACCCCAAAGATGTACAGAAGATTTTAGATGAAATTAGCGATTTTATAAACTAAGACAAAAAAATTAAAGAACAAGAAATCTGGACTCAAAGAGTAGAAGAACTGCAAGAAGTCCGCGACGAAGTCGCAAATTCAAACGACAATAATATCGAAAAAAACGAAAACGCATACAATCGGGATAAACGCGAATTTTCTTTCGAGGTCGGACAAAAGGTCCTGAGAAAAAATAATGTACTTTCTTCAGCCGCGAAAAATATATCGGCAAAGCTCTTAAGCAATTTCATAGGTCCGTGCGAGATTTATAAAAAAGTTAGCGAAAACATTTATAAACTCAAAGACGAGAGAGGAAAGATTATAAAAAATTCCGTTCATGCTAAGGAACTTAAATTGTTTAATCCCGACACGCGAGATCCCGATTCGCAACACTTAAAAACAGGAAAATCGTAATTTTCAAATTTAAATTTGCCCGCCTTGCCGCTCGTCACATTGACAGTCAGGTACGGTCACAGCGCTGTAATGGTCCGCGCCGCGGAACGACGGTCCGCGCGCGCAAAGCGAACACAGCGCGCATGCGCCGCCTGGCATCATGAAGAAGACGCCACGCGGTCGGCACATTAGCCGCCATAATGCACATAATAGCACGCGAGTGAATTGGTGAAAAGACAGTGACAATAAACTAAAGACACGAAAGACGATAAATAAAAATGTTCAGTGACGAGTGCGCGACGTGTGATGCGATTCGATATCTCCTCCACCACCTGCACGGCCCGCGACAAGAGCCGCGAGGACAACGCTGTCATCAGGCGACACAGACATCGGAAGTGCCGGACGAGCCTTTTCAATTTGAGAATCCATACGCCAACACCGATGCGGAGGAGGTGGACACAACGCCTAGAAAAAAGAAACCTACGGAGGAGGAGCTTCAATTAGCAAAAAACAGGTTAAAGGAGTATATCCGCGCCGAAGCGCGAAGCTTTAAAGATCCTCCTCCTAAACAGTTCTCTACATAGGAAAAAGAACGGGCCAACGCTGAAGTCAAAAAATTGCTCTCTGAATACTCGCTCAAGCATGAGCTGAGAAATGCCGAGTTAAAGATTGAACAGTCAAGGTCAAAAGCAAAGGAAGAAGAACTATACAGAGAATCGCATGATGACAGATTGTTTCAAATGTGCAAGGAAGACTATATAAAAAAGGCAAAACGAGAGCTGGAAGAGCAGGAAAACGATGAAGATGGAGAAGAGATAAAAAGGATCAACTCAGTACTATTCAGGATGGATACAGTCCTCAGAAAGACAGCAGAAAACGAGCTCTTTCAGTACAGAAATCCGCATACAATTGCATTGCAGGAGGCCGAAGCCAGGAGACAGCGAGCACTGGAAGAAATCAAACGCCTCCAAGAACAACAAGAAGTACAGGCATCGTCAGACTCTCCTAGTAAGGACGACGCTCCACCACCAAGTCCGCCCAGGGCAAAGGCTGAGCCCCAGCTACCAGATGAGAAGCAGGATGTAACAATATCCGATGCCAAGCAGCATACAGCAAAGCCAGTTATAAGAGTGGAACCCACAAGGGAGCTACGACGACCTAAGGATCCACCAAATACCAACAATCAAGGTAACATTGCACCAGCGGCCCACCAAGGGCCAGGAGAACAAAAAAGTGAGAACAGTGAAAGATAAAAACATGAGACATTATAATAATTTACAAAATAAGCGTATTACCATAAGTTTATATTTTTTTTTTGTCACACTATGTAATTAGATCAAAATAGCCTTTGTTTTGTTAAGCTGCGTTTTATACTTATTAAATATCGAATAATAATTCAATGATGTAATAAACATTTTCTGAACCTCTCCCATACCGCCTCCAATTAAGATCATCCTACATTTTTTTCTGTAACAAACTAAAAGTAAATTCAAACTAATTCAAAGTAAAGACTTTAAAGAAAAAATGCAATTAAGACTAAAAAGTCTGTAAACAATTCAATTTACTTCAAAGCTTGTATTTTGTTTAAATAGAGAAATTTATAAAGTTATTGTATCCCTTATAGGGCAAAAGCATAGCTGTCAAGCGAAGCAGCAGCAGACGACAGAGACAAGCATGCAGCTGCGTCTGCTAACGCCGTACAAATTAATGTATGCAGTCTAAAGCCTGCCGTGCGCTGGTTTTTACCAGGTAAAAACTCTCGGTGCGGGGGGGTTGTAACGTGGAATTCACGACGTTACTTCTCTCAAGCATTTAGGAGCGCCGGAGACGCTGCGCACGTTTAGAACCGCGTCAAGTTAGGGTAGACGCGAGAGAGAAGCGCGACGCGACACCGCGGCTACGCAGCCGAAAGCGCGCCCCCCGCGAATAGGGAAGTAGGGGAAAAGCAGCGGCTCTTTTTAACGAGCACGCACGCCGAAATTGCTCTCTCCGCCCAATAACCGTCGACACGACAACACCTGTCAACACGGTCATTGAGACGACACGGCAACTACGAGGCCATCGCAGCACGAGGCTCGCAGCCGCCGAACATCACGAGGACAACCAACTTGCCCCGCTGACGAGCCAGGGACCACGTCCGACGCCCGTCCGCGGCCAGGTCAAGAGCCGGGAGCAGGCGCCCGTCATTCGCCCGCAGAGAGACACCGCAGCCGACCTTCTGCACGACGCCGAGGAGGAAGTCATCGGAGCAGCGAACTGCGCGCGTAACCCCGCGATAAGTACCTTTGCTTCTCTCTCTCTCGTCTGCGTTAGGATCGGCACGCAAGCCGATAGCGATAGACGCGATCAAGGTCCCAGGACCGCGACAGCGTTTCGCTTGTACATATCTATTTAGAATAATAAATTCTTGTTTAATATTTAAATGCCAGCTTGTTCAGCAAACCCTGCCCCGATTTCCTCACGTCCCGCTCCCGCGAGTTAGTCCGGCCCGCGGTAGACCGTGAGTTGTACGGTGGTGATCCGGCCAAGGGAGGCTTAAGGGGCAGAAAGGAGTGCGACTCCGAAATAATCAGAGCCTTATCCCGAGTCAAATTATCTCTGTTACATTGTCGTGGTCGTAAAATCTTGCCGACGGATTGTCTGAAACAAAAAAATCAAGTAGTTTTATGTTTAGTTTGACTCTAGAAACTGATCTAACTAGAATATTTTATGTACGTGCGAAATCAACAAAATGGCAGATAAAATACGAAAGAAAAAAAAATTGCTTCTTTTTTTTTTGTCTTTTTTTGCAATAAAAATACAGTTAGAATTAAAATTTTAAGTTGATTGTAGTTAGATCGATTGATACAAACATATAGATTATGTGTTTAAAATTTCATAAGGATCGGTTCAATAGTTTTTTAGTTTTCACGACCACGGTACTTGAAAACGCTGTTTTGAGAAAATCGCGTTTAAAGTTTTTGTAAATGAAAAATCGTAGAAAAATTTATCTTACGCTCAATCAGCGATGCCTGGGCCATATAATATGCCTTCAACTTGTTCCAGGTGAGTATTTTCATCTAATTTAGCCTGCTTTTTTTGAGTTCTGTCTGTTCTGGTGGTTCTCTCGAACGATGCGTTGTTGGTCGCGCAAAATCTACTAAGCTACATCACGCGATTTGCGCCCCGGATCACCACCTACGTTTGCGTCCGGCAACCTTCCGATATCTGCGGAAATTGCTCCTCAATAAACTGTCCCGATAACTCACCTCCTCTCGCCGCAATGTGTTCTACTTCACTCACCAGTGCATTCTTGCGCTCGACTCTTCGACAGACGACTGACGATTCCAATTGGACTCCCGGATCAACCGACGACTTAACCGACTTTACTGACTCAACTTGACGTTACTCTATGACGATAAACGGTAATAGTAAAAGGAGCTTCGGGGCTGAAATGCACTCTAAGAAAGTTCCAGGCAACGAATGTCTCTCGCAGCATAACGCGGTTCAGGCGAGAGCCAGCGCCACTTATTCTTTCACTCATTCCCACAACGATAAATAATCCGTTTCACTCTGATTGGACAAATTGTCGAAGAAGAACGTTCAGCTGTCGCACGAGTTCTTCTGCTTCCGTCGAGAAAATCGCTGAGTAGAATAATAACGTCGCAACACGAGCACCCTCTTTTCCTAGTGGTCTCCAACGTTTTCAGACTTTGGTGAAGGCACAGAGCTTACGTTGCGATTATCAAGTATTTAAGCTTTTCTCGTTGAGATATTATTATATGAACTTGGAACTTGAACTTAACAGATGGCAAGTATCTTGTATTTTTTCAATATTTCATTTATACTCTTTGTTATAGGCAAATTCAGCATTTTCTCGTCTGCTACATTATGGCACGAAATTTGAATTTTTTAAATTTGAATTTGGACGTTGCTAATTTAATCTTTCCGAGTCGGTGGCTTTAAATTAATTTTATTATCGTTAGCGTTTTAATAGCGTTATCGTCTAAAGATTCGATTAATTTCTTTTGTTTACTACGGTGTCCCTCAAATACTTTTGTCACGTCGTATTCTGAAAATTTAGGTTTTATAATGTCTCCGACCTCGTTTTCCGCGAGATATATATATATATATATATATTTCTAATTAATTCCATAATTTTGCGTACTGTTGATATTGTTAAATCTTTTACTTCGTGATTTTCATTATTTAATATTATATTCAAGTCTTTTTTGTACGTTGTAAAATATAGAGGATGTCCCATTTTAACTTAAACTGCTGAATAACTCATTTGGAAAAGTACGAAGTACTAATCGAAAGTTGTAGGATTTAAAGGCGAAAGTCGAAAGGTGGCCTTGAATTTGACCTTGACTACGACCTTAAAGATCACCTTAAGATTTTTAAATGTGAACTCCTATTTTTGACCCCGGGAATGAAAAGATTGAAAAATTTTACCATCAAATATGAACTTGGACACAAAATAGTTTGACCTTGGATGTAATATCAAGGTTCAAGTACGGAAGGTCATAATCCGATTGTTACATTGTGCTTTAACTGGTTGTATTATTGTACGATCTATGATATATTTTAGACTTAAATAATATATTGGTATTTTAAAGTAACGAGCCGTGGAATAGCCTACGGATCTGTGAATCTGCAAATATATTTTGGAAGATAAACTTTACACGTATATTAATTAAAACCAAAAATACTCACATTTTTCATGTAATTTATCAAAGAATAGCCGTGATCCCACGTATTAGTTGACTCACAAGACAGAGGTTTGATATCTATCTGTTGAGATGCATCAAGAACGTGCAACGCTTTTGCAAAAAGATGAACAGCATCATACATCAATGCTGTTTCAGTCTGCAACAAATTTAATATTTTTTAAACAAGTTTTCATTTTTTTTTCATTTCATTTATTACCAGAAAAATTACATACATACTTATTCCTAATTTACATTAGGCCAGTACGCAGTCTTATAGAGGCACCCGGGTGCCTGTACATAGGCTGATAGGAATTTAAACATACTAACTTATATACTAACTTAATAACTAAGATAAGTATCTTAGCTGCTGCTTATTAAACATTTTATTTACCCCATTTGTTTCCCAATAGTAGACTTTCTTAAAATTAAATTTATAGAATTTAAATAAAAGACCATTGTACGTCCTTATTGCTACTATGTAGCTACTTTCATTGCTTATAGTTTTGTCGATTCTAGGCAATAATATGTTTTTTTTTCTAGTCTTGCTTGTACCTTTTAAATACATTTCTCTTAATCTGGAATAATGGTATAGTACGGATTCTAATGTAAAAGATTGTCTAGGGTTTAAAGGCATGGTGTTTTGATATCTATTTTTGTTTATTATTTTCAATATTTTTGTTTGTATTCTTATTAATAAATTTAGGCAGTTGTTGTATGCCCCACCCCATGCAATTATCGCGTAGACCATTTTACTGTAAAAAAGTGCGTATTATATCATTATGCATTGTAACGTGGAAACGGGCACGTTTCAGGTCGTCAGATAAATAAGTGCGCCGGAGACGCCACACGCGTAGAATGGCTTAGAAAGAGAGAGAGCAACGTAGCTTGCTACAAGAACGGCTAACAATCAAATAGACCCCCCCGCGAAGCGCCCGGAAGGAGTGGGGGGCAATACGCGACGCGACGCGCGGACACTAATTGTCGGAGCAGTGATAGCTCTCTATCGCCTCATCCTCTGAAGGGACAGCATCTAAAGACGGAGCCGACGGTCGAAGCAGCGACGAGCCGAGCACATGGCCGACGCCGCATTCTTGAGGGTCAAGGCCGAGCAATAGCCGAGAGAAGAGAACTAGGAGTCCGAAGACCATCCCCGCAGCCACGCAGCAGGAGCAGCGCCAAGATGCCCTTCGCCCTCTCTCTCTCAGAGTTAGTAATAGGGGAACAGCGGTTCCCAATTGGGAGCGCGAATTTCAATTGAAAGCGAGGGCTATAAAGCCGCGGGACTGGACCTGTTAATTTCCAGTGTTTTGTATAAATGATAATTTAATAAACGTCGCCTTCAGCGACTAAAAATCTTAGAGCTGATCCAGTGATTTTTCCCAGCCCCGCAAGATACGCTCCCCTCTGTCGACCTTGCTAGCCCGGCCGATCAGAGTATCGCAGATCTATTGTTTCAGTGATTGTAGGAATAGAGGTTGGCCAAGGGGCTGAATTCAATATGATTAAATATAACTGAGCCGAATAACCCGGTCCAGCAATCACTGTTACAATGGCGCCCAACGAATAAAAGGCAAAAATAAACTCAATAGATAAAATCAAAAGCATAGAAAATTTCAGTAGTGCCCAAACGCGCATAGGCAGGAATAAATATATCAAGATAATAAGATTAAAGGTTAAAGATATAGCTGTTACAAAGGCGTAAGAGAAAGATAACAGGCAAATAATTTCGTAGGCAAAAGATAAATACTCTGTTTCAAATTAATTAATTTTAATAACTATTGCAAAATTACTAGAATCAAATAAACATTTCAGCAAAATTTAATAAAATAAATAAACGGTTTCATTTGTACAATATTTTCGGAAAATGGCTTCAAAAATAGCGCAATGGCTCAACACGGTTACAAAAGCCGAAGACGATGAACTAATATCATCAATCGTTCAAGAATTAGAATTGTTAGAAACAGGATCATTTCAAGAGAAGGTAGATAGATTACAGAGGGCTATAGCCGAAGAAGCATTGCAGACAGATTATTACAAGACAGCGAAGCATTCGAAGTTAGATGACAAAAGAAGAAAGAAGAAATTACAAGACTTTTTAGATAACATCAACGACTACGTAGCATCAGATAATGAAGAGGATAAAAATAATCAGAATAATACAGCCGATGCATTACAAAGTAATGTAACGAGAAGAAAAGTAGAAACTGACATAAAGGCAAGAAGAATCTCAGAACAGATACAACTAGAGATGGCAACGGGATCACATTTTATTGAAACACTAAAAAAGCCGATAGTAATTACAGTGCAGAATAAACAATACCGGATACCTATGGAGATTTTATCAAAATTTGAGCAAACAGAAACAGACAAAGCAGCACCATTGTTGAAGACAAGCCAAGGATCTTATGATCAAGAGCAACATTTTCAACAACCGTCGCTAAATCAAATGCACTACAGAGAAATGCCACAATACCATCCAGCAGAACAAAGTTTTAGAAATTACCCGCCAGTAAGAGACATCGGTAAAACTATTGCAGCTTGGAAATTAAGATTCAATGGAGCAACCGATGATGTAGATGAATTTTTGCTGAGAGCAAATGAGTGCAAGCAGGCAAAAGTATCATGGACGCGGAGATGCTTAAAGCACTATCATTAATTTTACAAAAAGCAGCTCTAAATCTATATAGAAATAAAAAAGATGATTGAAACACATGGCAAAAATTTGAAGCCGATATCAAGAAGCAAACACTTTATGTAGATATTCTTCAAGATACGATAAGAGAAAGAAAGCAAGGCCCAACAGAGCCGATGCAGGAATACATAGAAGATATGATATTCCAGTACAATAAACTACCTCTACATAGAAAGGAATCCGAAAGTAGCAAAATTTATAGAATATATTTAAATATAAGGCAAGAATTCCATCCTCTGATACCAGGTTATGCGGAGTTAAACATAGAACAATTTCCAGAAAAAGCAATTTTGATTGCGAGAGCATTTGATATTGCAAAGACGCATAATGCTGCAGAAGCAAAAGAAACAACCAGTAGTAAAAAAGCCGATGAAAATAAAAAAGGCAAAACACAAGTAGTGAGTGCAGTGTCTGTACCAACATTTGCAGATGTAAGCAAGCTATTATCAGAAGAGATAGGGAAAATTTTAAATAATAATCAAGAGAATAACACAAGCAGACAAAATAGCAACAACAATAATAATAGAAATAGAAGAAACTACAGAGGAAAAAACTATGATCACAATAAATCAAACAGAGGTAACAACCAGAGTAATGGAAACAACAGCCAACAGCAGAATAATACAAATAGCAACCATAGTAATTGAAGAGCTCAGTGCAAGAACCGGTCAGCTAAATAAATTTTATAGGTTATTCAGAGATGTTCAGAGCAACAAACGGTTAACTATTTGAAATCATTGGTTTATCTTTGAATACACGGTAATAGTAGAAAAATGATATTTTATTTGTTAAATATTTACTATTATAGATTTATATATAATATTTTACAGTAAATGATAATAATCGTTTAATTTTGTAACTAAAAAAATACATTTTCTTATTTAATTTTATTATATTGTTTTATTTCACAAAACATCTTGTTCATCACCATCATTTTCACAACCACGCTTAAGTTTATTGTACCAATCATGATGTATCAATGGTATATATTTTGAGACTAACTTTTTTACATCATCATATTTTTTTGAATGTAGAGGTAAGCAGTCTGTATAGAGACGTTACGCATTCATATTTATACATGTCCTTTTTTTTGTCTTCAACACTTGAAATTCAATTGCATCTTCGAAAGTATGTGTTTCACTAACTTTAACGCTATTTATGTGATCAGTATCGTAATCAAATAACTTATACTTTGAAACATGAAATAGCTGTTTTCCCACACAGATTTTCTTTTTAAAATGTAGTTGTAGATGTTGCTTTAAATTAAAAATCATTTCCTTTGTAACTTTAATAACATTAAATTTTTTTCCACACTGTTTAACCATATCATACCAATCTTGGGGAAAATATGCAATTTCTTTTCTTCTTTTTCGTAATTCGATTTGAGCAAAATCTCTATCGCAAGGTAAAAAACTGTGACCAACCTCAGGATAGTGATGAACAATTTTCGCTAATATATTATTGCAAATAAGCGATTGCAAAAACCAAACCATCAACATATTTTTATTTTGTCCAGCACAGTTATCCGTAAATATATATAATACTTTGACTTCTTTTCGAAGCAAATTGTCAACAAAATATTTTAGACAAGAAATTATATCATTCGATCCTTTTTTGGCGATCGTTTCATCGTACATAAACATATATCTTTGTTTAGTTGAGGCCACATGAAATCCCAAATTGTAAACCCATATTTGCCTGCTGTAAAATATTTCGTTAGTTGTTAATTTGGGGATGGGCATATTTTGCTGAAAATCAAAGCAAATAGTTTCAACGGTTGGGTCTTTCGAAGCCAGTATAGTTTTGGCATTTAAATCTGTAAAAAACTGATCTGCCTCCACTTGATGCATATCTAAGTTTGCTTGTTGATATTTTTTGTCGTTTTCGTTGGCACAGTTATATTATAGCCGTTTTTAAAATATCACACTTTTTACACGTGTCACTTTTTGGAGAAATAAAGGACAAATTGAAATTTTCGAGAAAATAATTATGATAATATTGATATGTGACTATTGGACGAACAGTTTGATCGGATTCCATTAACCTGAACGTATCTAATTCATACTTCTCTAGATAAAATTTCCACATTTGTCGTACATTTAAATCGGGCGATAAATATTTTCTTGTCGTTTTATTTCTACTGTAGTGACTCTCTCTTTGAGGAAAAGATAGTATGTGATCGTTTATTTGTTTACAAATGCTTTCTGGAATCTTAATAGGCCTTGTATTATGTTTACCACGACCGTCAATATAAGGTCCAACTTTATTCGCTAAATGGCTAGCAATATTATATACTCGAGATTTATCTATTCCAAACATACTACAAAATGCAGTGCGGCAAACGTGATGTTCTATTGTGCCAAATCGAATCTGTATATAGATAAATAGTAATTCACGTACATTTTATACTATATATATATATATAGAATATTTGTAAATATAAATCTCACCTTATAAAGAAAAAAGTTATCTCTTTGCTTGGATAAAACTTTATTGCTAATCTCAATCGTCTTTTCACCTTTATCTTGTGACGCGAGGTACTATCGGGTACCTGCGCGCCGTCGCGAGCCTTCGCGGCGCGAGGGAGAGTTAGGCCGTGGCGCGCGGGAGCGGCGGCCATTTTGGAAGCTGGGGAGATTCTCTCGAGCCGTCGGCGACGACGGACACGTGCGCGAGCGGACCACCCGGTGATCGAGCGGATCGAGAGGAAGCGAGCGACAAGGACGTGCAAACGCGGAAGCAGCCGAGGACGAGCCAAGGCTGCATCCTTTGTAAGTACCGCCCGTGATTACTATCGAGTGCGAGCGTGTACCGGTGAGGAGTCGAGGAGCGCCTCGACTCCCTGGTGTTGACAGTGTTCTGCGAACGCGGGGGACGTATCCCCAGCTCGTCATTTTTTTCTCTCTCTCCCTAGTTCGCGGTCGCGGACTCTCGTGTGGTGGGAGTCGCGGCTCTCGTGGAAGAGTCGCTGCGCGGTGCGATATCGGTACCTCGAGCACGAGCTCGAGGTCGGGTTCGTGAGTCGTCGCGCGGAACGGGTAAGCAACCCGTTCCTTCGTGTGTGCGTGTGCGTGTGTGTACACGCAGGGCAGGCAGGCGGCCTGCTCTCGAGCGCGGTGTTTGTTTACGTGGAGCAAGGTCGCGCTCTGCGTAAACATCGCCGATCGCGAATCGCGCGATCGGCCGGCGAACTCTCGGCGCGGCCGAGAGTTTATAAGAGCGCGCGCGCTTGCGGTCGCGCGCGGCTTCACTCGGCAACACTCAAGCGTGTTCGGAGCAGTCGGCTCACACGCCCGACAGCTACTAACCTATCGGGACGCGATTATTGTAATTTCTTTTACGGAGGCAATAAAGGCCTCCGACTTGCCATTTTACTTGATCGCGTTATTCTTCCGAGTAGTCCGCGGGGCTACTCGGCAAACCCTCCTCGTCCTTAATCTCCCCGATACCGCCACTCTATCGCAGAGCTGAGCGGCCGGCATCAACTGTCGTCTAGGAGGACGACAACCACGCGAACGCGAGGAGCGCGTTCGTGCAACAGCAAGCGAGTACAAGAAGTGAGAGTACAGGCGTACTCTCACGTTGTATACGGGCCGCGGCGACGTGTATTCGTCGTCGGATGCTCTCGCGCACCCCGAGGTCAGGACCTCACGGGGCACTCGTGCGTGCTCCATTGCACCCATCTCGCGGAGACAGGTCTCCTCCGCGAGGTGAAATCAGAGTAATCAACCCCCGTTACAACTGGCGCCCTTCAACGTGTGCAGCGGAGGACAGGATCACGACGCGACGAATTTTAGTTTTTCGTGAACGCAAAATTTTGAATTTGCAGATCGGCTTACCGACCGGGTCGGTAATCCAGAAGCAGAAGCTTCGCGAATCGGCCGCTTGGTGGCGGCGGGCTTTTTTCACAAGGAGTGAAAAAGCCGCGAAATTCAAATTTGAATTAGATTTTAGAGTTCGCGTGCGTTCGTGAAGAGGGATTAAAAATAGAATTTTCTTTTAGAAACCGAAGGGGGAAAAATCAGGGGATTTTTCCAGTAGTAAATTTAGGTGGAGAGAGAGAATCTCGCGTGGCGGCGATCGTTTCTTCAGGCGGAAGAAACGTGCGAAAAGGCGATTTCTTGAGTTTTTGCATGCGGTTTGCGCGGAAAACAAATTTTTCGATTTTTTTTTTATTCGTGTTCGGAGAATTTATTCGATCAGACAGTCGCAGCCGTAACCTGCTCCTGTCAAAAATTTCTTTTTCACTTTTTTTGAAATTCCTGGAGTGTGTTCGTAAAGCGAACAGTCGCAGCCGTGCCTTGCTCCTGTTCAGAGACTTTACGATATTGGAACTCACAGAGAGTTCCAAATTCTGATTAAATAAGCGAACGGTCGCAGCCGTGCCCTGCTTCCATTCAAAAAGCTTTTAATCACTGAACACGCGGGGTGTTCAGAAATCATTCAACAGCATACAGTCGCAGCCGTGACCTGCTTCTGTATCGGGCAGCTGTTGAGTGAAAACTCGGAATCTCAACAAACCAAAAGCAAAAACAAAACAAGAATTCGCGCTTTCGACAGGGAACCTCTCGTGTTGGCTAGCTAGCGAACACATGTAATTTACAACCGATTGTAACTTACTAACACCAGAAACACGTCTGGGAGAAAATTCTAGTGAGAATTTTTTCCATCCAAATCGAACTCGAAAATCGAAAGTTTTCGAGGAAAATTCGTTTTCTCGCTGAATTTGACAGCGAGAATTTCGAGTAGAGTCGCGTTAAATAAATAGAGTTGTTTTTTACGCATTTCAATCGCGACTGCGCTACAAACTGTAGGCAGTCGTAAAGAATTTCTCTAAGACGTGTTTCAGAGAGAATCTCACACTACACATTAGGAGTAGTTGCGTCGCCAACCGAAAGGTCCGTCCCATAAATTTTTCCGTGTTTTTGGGATAGAGGGCAGGCCTGTACTCAATCAGGCGAAGATGGAATATAAGGCGGAACCAACGGAAAGGGACGTCCAGCAGTGGCTGTCGGCGATCCCGGTCGAGGAACTGGAGGAGACAATCCAGCAACTTGGACTAAGAACAGACGGCGACTGCTTTGTGCAGCGTCACCGTCTGTATAATTGGCTGCAGGGCAATTACACCGCAGCCGATTTTCAGGCGTGTAACTCCTCAAACGAGGAGGAGTTACGCACAGTCCGTGAATCGTTGAGGAAGTCCTTCATCGAAGAGATGTGCATGGACAGGACATCCACCACCATTCAGGACGAGAATTATGAGAAGGGCCGACCTCACCCTCTCTCAATTTATCAGAACAGCATCGTTTGCCATTCTGAAGGCGACAAAGGACTTGGCAACGTAGAGCCAAGTCACACACCGCCATCAAGGTCAGAAAATGAAAAGGACCGAGATAGCGAGACCGATGACGACAGCCAGTCGTCACAAGGCCAAACGTCGAGGGTGGAATCTCTGTTACGAGAGATCCAACAAGCCGTTCGAGCAATCGAACGGAAATATGACAGCTTGCTTAACACAAGTGTCAAACAGGCGAGGGCATTGACGGCTCTCACGCCGAGAGTCGATCAGCTGGCTCACGAGAGAGACCAGCAACGGCCGCCGATGTCAAGTACATGAATCGACGGCCGACAAATCGAGACGCGAACGGAGCAGACAAATACGTCGCAATCGACACCGCGCGTTTGATTCCAGGAGACGTACACGATAGACGAGCCTGGAATCAACGAAACACTGAATGGTGCGAACACCATTCAGAACGCGCAACGGCGAATCCCGCCACGTGAAATCAGAACGTGGACTGATTTCACGAACGGAAGGACAAGAGAGCCCACTGGTCCTTCCACAAGCGAATTAAATCGCACAGGCAGAGGTCACAAGGACCCCAGCCGAATAGTTAGCCGATGGAACGTCACGTTCTCGGCTAAACAAGGAGAAGACGTAGAGTCTTTCCTTAAGAGTTTCGAGGACAATGCCCGAGCGGCTAAACTTAACGAGAGCGACATGCTGGCGTCGCTCCCGTGCGTCCTCAAAGACGTGGCGAGCATGTGGTACAGGAACTACAGCCGCGATTGGCGAACATGGGCAGATTTCTGTCAAGCCACTCGGCGCAGATGGGGCTGCGCCCACGATAGGCAAGAGCGCCTACGAGACGACATTAGGCGTCGTTATCAACAAATAGGGGAATCGAGCAGCCATTACATAACATGCATGGAGAGCATGTTAGGGGAGATATCCCCGAGGATGACTAGGCTCCAGGAAATCGAGAAGATTTACACGAATCTTCTCCCGGAAATTAAAAGAATTATCCGGATAGAGATCTGTAACACGCCAGACGATCTAGCGGATCAATGCGTAAAGGCAGAATATATCCTGGACAGGGAAAAGGGCGATAGGACGCCAATTCCCCCATCCAAAGCGGTAATGCCAGAAACGGCATACAAACCGCAGAGCGAGAAGACAGGGACGTCTTCTCATGTAAAGGTAGCGGCAACGGCCGCTACACCGCCGGACACACAGGAGAAGTCCGATGCTCCGATAGCCGGGATAGGTCGGCAAGAGATGGCCGACCTATTAACGAAGCTTAGCGGAGAGCTAGTGAAAGCTTTCCGCGAAAGCAACAAACAAAGGCAGGGAGGGGGAAACAAGGGTGCTTCCTCCTCGGCGAACAAAAACGGCCGTTCCGGAAAAGGCAATGCCAAGAAAAACAATGGCAGCGAGAAGGAAGGCCAGTAAAAGGGGCAAGCGAAAGAACCAATTCGTTGCTTCGGATGCGATAAAGAAGGCGTAATCCGAGCGAAATGCCCTAATCGCTCGCCGGAAAACGGGCAACAGGGGAAGTAGGGCACTCAACTACTTCCCCAAACGCCAACGAAGCTAGTCAGGAAGCTTCGGGAACGACCTCCCAGGGCGTTAGCGGGACGGCACTACCGGACGCCCCGGCGGAGGAAAGCCTGGAAACCAGATGGTGGTTACAGGTGGAAGTGGAAGGGTTCCACTTCCGCGCACTGTACGACACAGGCGCATCGGTCACAGTGATGGAACCGATCGGCCTGCAGTTGATAACTGCATGCGGCCGAACGCTTATGCCAAGCGAGCATGCAGGTGCTAAGCTCGCTGACGGTAGCACGAGCCCAATCGTGGGCTGTGCTTACCTTCCCTTCAGAATAGGTGGCATAAGCAGGGATATCAAAGTTTCGATTATCCCTGCACTAGATGCGGATTGTTACTTGGGCACGAATTTCATGCGGGAATTCGGCTCAGTACACAATCCGCGATCAAACCAGCTGACGTTAGTGGACGACAACGTTAGCGTGGAGCTCCAGCTGGCATCAGTTAGAGAGGTTAACATGATCCAGATCGGTGCAGTAGGCTTGGGCCATGTAACCGAGGAGCAACGAGCACAAGTCGAGGCACTTGTGCACGAAATGGTCGGCACGGAGCCGACCACACTTGGGTGTACCACGTGGGTGACCCATACGATTGATGTGGGAGATGCTCGCCCCATCAAACAGCGATATTACCCATATTCACCGGTGATAGAAGCTGAAATGCACGCGCAGGTCCGTAAGTTACTGGACGCTGGCGTCATTCAACCATTCACGAGCCCGTGGTCAAGCCCGGTCGTGATGGTCAAGAAATCCGGTGGAGGATACCGGATGTGTATTGACTATCGAAGAGTCAATACACTCAAGGTTTCGCCGGACGGATACCCGGCGAAACGCATGGACGCGGCTTTCCGCAAGGCCAAAGCGGCAAAGTTTTGCACGACGTTAGACGTCAGCAACGCGTACCATCAAGTACCTCTGGACGAGGCGTCCAGAGAGATAACGGCTTTCTCTGTACCTGGAATGGGCCACTTCCAGTACAAGAGAATGCCATTTGGCTTGGAAGATGCAGGAGCATCTTTCCAGCGCCTAATCGAAATGGTCGTCACTCCAGATTGCGAAGACTTTGCTTTTGCATACCTGGATGACGTCATAATGTCGAAAACGTTCGAGGAGCACCTCGAACACCTTCGTAAGATCTTAGGCCGTCTACGAGAGGCGGGCCTAACGATCAATCGGCAGAAAAGCTACTTCTGCCAATGCGAAGTAAAATACCTGGGAGTAGTGCTGAACCAAGACGGGTTCCGCCCTGACCCAGAGAAGATGGCCGGTACTAGAGTACCCGCCGCCTAAGAACGTAAAGCAGCTAAGGCGCTTCTTAGGCATGGCATCGTGGTACAGGAGGTTCCTGAACAACCTCGCCACGATCGCCGAACCACTTACGCAACTAACGAAGAAGGAGCGTAAGTTTGAGTGGACTGAAGTACAACACTCCGCATTCGAGCGGATAAAGGCTCTCATAGCCCCCGCACCAGTCTTGCAACGCCCCGACTTCAACAATGAGTTTGTTGTGCAAACAGATGCAAGCGACTCGGGAATCGGAGCAGTTCTACTTCAGTTTGAAGACGGCAAGGAGCGAGCACTGGAGTTCGCCAGCCGCGTCCTCTCACCTGCCGAGAGGAACTACAGCGTGACAGAACGAGAATGTCTCGCTGTAGTATGGGCGATAAAGAAGTTTCGCCCATACATCGAAGGCTACGCATTCCGCGTAGTCACGGACCACAGCTGTCTGCGTTGGCTGCGCACACTGAGTGGTCCGACAGGGCGATTAGCGCGGTGGGCCTTGGAGCTGCAAGGCGACCAATTCACTGTTGAGCATAGAAAAGGCGCGCTCAACAATGTTCCAGACGCCCTTTCTCGAATGTACGAGGAGGAGGGCGAGGAGACACCAGTGGCAGGTGTCTCGTGGACGGAAAATTCCCAGGACGAGTGGTACCTCCAACAGCTTAATAAAGCCAAAGAGGAACCACTCACCGATCCGAAGATGAAGTGGGTCGGGGGGAGACTGTTTTATTACAACCCCGACCAACTTATGCAAGGAATCCTGGGGGAGGACGACGAGGCTTGGAAGCTCGTCGTTCCTCTAGAAAAATAAAGGGATATCATGAAAGAGTGTCATGATAGCCCCACAGCAGGGCACTTGGGGCGAGAGAAGACTCTCGCACGGGCTGCCCGTCAATATTATTGGCCACGTATGGATGCGTGCATCGCCAATTACGTGCGGCAATGCCAGACTTGCCAGCAGATAAAGGCTGAGCAAAGGCCGCAGACGGGACTCATGGGCCGCAGGGTCATCGAACGACCCTGGCAATATGTCGCAGGCGACATTATGGGCCCGCTACCCAAGACGAGTAAAGGGTACGAATCCATCCTAATTTTTCAGGATCTATTCACACGGAGGGTGGAAGTGATTCCACTTTGCCGCGCCACAGGCGAAGCCATACTGGCGGAATTTACAGAACGCATCTGTCTCCGGTTTGGAACACCCGAAGTCTTCCTCTCCGACAACGGGACAGAGTTCAAAAACCGAACGATCGACGGTTTTTTGAACACAAAGGGGATACGTCATGAAACGACGCCCCCGTACCATCCGCAGGCTAACCCTGTCGAAAGGGTTAACCGAACGATGAAGCAGATGATCATGGCTTTCATCCAAGACGACCATGACCACTGGGACGAGCATCTTACAGAGCTCGTCCATGCGTTCAACAACTCCAAGAGTAGTGCCACAGGAATGACACCTGCATTCCTCGTCTACGGCAGGCATCCGAAGCCCTTAGACTCGGAGTATAGCAGGCAGATGCTTGATATACTAAAACAAAACGAAGAGGAGGCTCGAGAAGAATGGGCTCTCCGAATGAGGAATCTCTCCGAGGTCCACGACATGGCAGCGGAGAATTCCGACAGGGAACGTGATCGACAGGCGCGTTACTATAACGCGGGCCGACGTGAAGCGAGCTTCAAAGTCGGAGATCTTGTATGGAAAAGGAATAAAGTTCTTCCCAATGCGGCAAAAGGAGTAGCTGGAAAGCTAGCTCTGAAGTTTGCAGGACCGTACGAGGTTACGGAAATCTTGGGCAGCAACACTTACGCGTTGCGTGACCAAAGTGGACGGACAGTGGGTCCGATCCACTCAGAACAGATGAAACCGTACATCCCCGGCGCAGACGTTCCTGCTGAAGAAGAGGACGTCGAGACCAGCGCCCGACCCCCGGGGGAAGGCGGGAGTCGTGTGGATGCGCCCACGACTCCATCAGCAGAGGCTGACGAGAAGAAGAGCGGTGCCAGCGGGCAAGCGTCCCAGGCTGGGAGCGCCCAGCCTGAGGAAAAACCTGTAAAGCGCAAACGCGAACGCCCGCGTAAAGCGTCCTACGCCGTCACGCAAGTTAGAAACGCGACGGGAAAGCGAGGACCAGGTCGTCCACCCGGTTCTAAGAACAAGGCCAGCGCGGCCAAAACGTAAGACGCGAGGAAGACACGGTCGACAGGAAAGAACCGACTCTGAGAGCCATTCCTCACCATCCCTCTTTTTCTTTCTGTCCCTTTCCTAGATGGACCCGTACGAGATGGAGGAGGGGATAGCCCGTCTCCTCAGCGAGGACGCTGAGGAGCACTCAACGGAGGTCATGACCGTGGGCACCCTGGAGGGGACCCCCAAGGCGACGGAGGCGATTGGGGAAGGGCCCCAATCCCCGTCGAGCCGCTCAGGACTGGAGGCGAGCGACCAGGAGGTCGCCCGCAAGAAGGAGGCGTGCGGCGAAGCCGCCTCCCACCCAGCAGGGGACCAGGAGGCCCCGTGCGCAACAGCGAGCGGCAGCAAGGCCGCCCGCGAAAACGCCGAAGCGAGCGGCCAGGAGGCCACCCGCCCCCTACGGCGACCCCACGTCCCCGAACCAGGGACCGTGACACCGGCGACGGCGAGCATCGCCGAGGAGGGGGACGGAGAGGAGCTGGCGGAGATGACGCGCGCCTCCCTCAGCCTCGTAGAGATCCGCGCACAGCAGGCGGGCCTGGCCGCATCTCGTCGAGCCTACGACGAGGTGTACCAGGCCCACCACAAAAAGAAAGCGGAGGAGGACCGCTTGAGGACCTCGATGGAGGCCAATCAACGGCGGCTCCAGGAGGAGCAGCAGCGGCAGCAGGAGCGCCGCCGCGAGAGGGCCCTCCAGGCCAAGAAGGAGGAGGCGGAGGAGAAGAAGCGCCTCGCGGCCCTCCGCGCCCGTGTGGATGCGGACGCGAAGGATAAGCGGCGCCGGGAGCTCTTTGAGCAGTACCCGGGCCGCTTCTTCTGTTCAGTATGCGCGGAGCCAGCCGTGCTCCGCCACGTTGTATACGGGCCGCGGCGACGTGTATTCGTCGTCGGATGCTCGCGCGCACCCCGAGGTCAGGACTTCACGGGGCACTCGTGCGTGCCCCACTGCACCCATCTCGCGGAGACAGGTCTCCTCCGCGAGGTGAAATCTGAGCAAACAACCCCCGTTACAATCTTCACCATTTTCGTTATTTTGTCGACTATTGAAAAACAAAAATAATGCAATACAACACAAAAATTATTATTAATATTTATTTTAAGTTTAATAAAATATTAAAACCAATTATTATTGTTATGTAATAATTAAATGATTTTTACTTCAAATCAATTAAATAAGTACATGTATTCTTATTAAAACATTAATTTAAGGGTGATACATTTATAAATGTTTAGTGCTATTCTTACCGAATATTTTTCACTTGAATAAGACCAGAAATGTATGTATCTTGGGCAACTTTGTCTTCAAATGCACGAAAATACTCAAATACTTTTTGTCTTTCTTCACTTGTAAATTTCTCAAAACACTTTTCTTTGCACTTACAAGGATCGCCGATTTGCTTTCGTGGTTTATTTTTGCTTCGCACAGTAATGTAACTTTGACCTCGTACGTTTGCTTTCTTTCTCTTATTCCGTTGCCTTTTTCTTTTTCTCACTTTTGCACTAACATCAATACTTTCATATGTGCTTGCCATTTTGCAAATACATAGTTCGACTGCTTCTGTAAGCTCCGACGGTTCCTCTAGCAATACTTAGCGTGAATCTTGAATAATACAAATATTCCGTGCAACAAACGGTCACCTTATATATGACTGTTTGTTGCTCCGAACGTTTACGGTCTCTTTGACTGATTCTTGCTCCGAACGATCAGAAAATTCGAATACACAGTCACGTCGAAATTGAGTTGACCGATTCTTGCACTGAGCTCTTCAATTATAATAATAACTTCAGAGGTAATAGAAATAATTATAGAGGAAGAGGTAGAGGCAACAGCCGTGGTGGAGGCTACAATAATAATTACAATGGGAACAGGAATTATCAAGGACAAAACCAAGATAACAATCAAGCAACCCAATAAAATCAGCCACCAACCAACAACCCATCATCACAGCCTCAGCAAGAACAGAAAATTTCTAACCAACCGACGGAAAACTAGAGACAGTCGGCGAGAAGCTGACCGTCCCGTCGATTTTACCAATTAAGGTCTCAACAATTAGCGTGTGCAGCTGCAACAGGAAAAGCAAATCAGATCAAGAATCAGGATCTAAATATAGCCGCTATTGGGTTACCTGCAAGATTAACGACGTCACCACGACAGCTCTAATCGACCCGGGTGCAGCGTGCACAGTCGTAGGCAAGATATGGGATAAAATAAAATCCAATTCACTTTTATCGATATTACAAGTGAAGACTGCACAAATGGCCAATGGACAGCCGGAACAAGTGTTAGGTGAAATCAAAGCCGATATAAGCATTGAAGGAGTAACAAAGCAAATGAACGCATTAGTGATGCCTAAAATACCGACAGATTTGATAATTGGACTAGACTGCATCAGAATTTTTAAGATGGATATCCTAGCAAGCTGTGACTAATTTACTCTCGCTGATCATGGGAAAAGGAAGAAATTTTCGTTCCAATTAGGAGCAATAGATGCGTCCCCATCGGACATAGCCAGCTGTGGAATAGCTGCAACGTCAGATGAGCAACGCACACAAGTAAATAGACTAATAAGTGAATTGTTACCTAATATAATTTCGTGAAACACGAAATTGTTTTGAAAGAAAGCTGCAAGCCAATAAAGCAAAAATACTTCCCAGTATCTGAAATAATGGAGCAAATCATGCACGAAGAAATAAACAGGCTCAAAGCCGCTGACATCATCGAAGAGAATTTCAGCGAGTGAAGTAGCCCATTAGTCATGGTAAAAAAGAAGGCGGCGGATACAGGATGTGTACGGACTTCAGAAAGGTAAATGAAGTTTCCAAGAAGAACGCATACCCGACTCCGTATATGGAAACGATATTAAATAAGCTCAAAAAGCAAGATTTATATCCAAAATAGATCTTAAAAATGCTTACTACCAGATTCCTCTACACGAAAATTCGAGAGAAATAACAGCGTTCACAGTACCAGGCAAAGGACTCTGGCACTATAAACGTCTGCCATTTGGATTATCTGGAGCAGGAGCTTGTTTCCAAAGGCTAATCGACAAAGTAATTGGCGACTTAGAGACGTATGCTTATGCATACTTGGATAACATTGTCTTGGTCACAGAAACTTTTGAAGAGCACATGCAGATGCTCAGGAAATTAATTCTAAGAATAAAAAAAGCTGGCCTCACAATTAATCCAGAAAAAAGCCGATTTTGCGTCAACGAAATCAAATATTTAGGATTTATAGTAAATGAGAAAGGAATTTTTATAGATTCAGAAAAACAGACGTAGTAAGAAAATTCCCAACACCATGGAACATGCGATAACTACAAAGATTTTTGGGCATGGCTTCCTGGTATAGGAAATTCATAAAAGATTTTGCAATGATTGCCAAGCCGCTAACAGAATTGCTCAAAGATAAGCAAAGCAAAAGCAACAAAAAGCTAACATGGAAAGAATAACTAGAAGAGGCATTTCAAGTTATAAAAAATAAATTAATAGAAGCTCCAATACTAAATAGATCTCAAGATCCAATGCCATATGTGTTACACAACTCAGGCTTAGGAGCACTATTGACACAAAAAGTCAATGACCTCGAGCATGTGATTACTTACGCAAGTCGAGCGCTTAAAAAAGCCGAACTGAATTACAGTACGACGGAAAAAGAGTGTCTCGCAGTAAAATGGGCAATTGAAAAATTTAGACCATATTTAGAAGCGGAAAAGTTTACTGTAATAACAGATCACAGCGCTCTAAAATGGCTTTTTGAAAAAATGTCTCCAACAGGAAGACTTGGAAGATGGACTCAATAGCTGTCAGAATACGACTTCAAGACAACTCATAGAGCCGGAAAAAATAATATAGTACCAGATGCACTCTCAAGAATGTTCGAGGACGAGAAAAGACATGAAGATGTGCAAATTAATGAAATAAAAATCAAAGAAGAAATTAAAGATGCATGGTACAAGAAAAGAATTTACCAAATACTAGCACATCCAAGAAGATACAGAGATTGGAAACTACTAGATGGCAAGATTTATAAATACAAGCCGAATTATCAGGAAGAAGAAATTGGTGCAGATTTAGAACCGTGGAAACTGGTAATTCCGGAAGAAAAAAGACAAGAAATTTTAAGCGAGATGCATGATGAACCGTCAGCAGCGCATCAAGGTATAGATAAGACTTATAAAAGAATTATACAGTTGTACCACTGGCCTGGAATTTACAGAGATGTACTTCATTATGTACAAATATGTGAAACATGACAGAAATGCAAAATCGAGACAAAACAGCAAATCGGGTTCATGGGAACACGCTATGTAGATCGGCCAGGAAAAGTAATAGCCGTCGATCTAATAGGCGACTTCCCAAAAAGCAATAAAGGGGTTAAGTATGCAATAGTAATGGAAGACATTTTTACAAAATTTATAGGGTGTATTCCACTTCGTAATAAGTCAGCGAAACTAGTTCATGAAATATTAGAAAATAAATTATGTGCAATTTTCGGAACCCCAGAAGTAATAATATCCGACAATGGAAAAGAATTTATAAATTCGACAATCAGTAAATTCTTTAAAGATAGCAATATCATTTATGAGACAACTCCATCTAGACATCCGCAAGCGAATCCCGTTGAAAGAGTCAACAGAGATTTAAAAATAATGATTTCAGCATTTATTGGAAAAAATCATAAAAAATGGGACGAATATCTGCCGCAATTTTAGTTTGCGCATAACACAGCAGTACACTCAGCAACAGGAAAGACGCCAGTGTATTTAATGTTTGAAAGGGAGATAAAACAGCCGAAATGTCTGGAAAGGGGAGCTGAAAAGCCGGAAGATACCAAATTAATTTTAGAAGAAATTAGAAAAATTTTACACTCATCAGACGAAGAATACCAGAAGAATGTAGAGAAATGGTCCAAAAGAGCATCAGAAATCCAAGAGATATACGAAGAGATAGCCGATGAACCCAAAAATATTGTACAAAAAAATGAAAACGAATATAATAAAAACAAACGCGAATTTTCTTTTCAAATTGGCGATGAAGTATTGAGGAAAAATAATAATTTGTCATCAGCTGATAAGAATATTTCAGCGAAATTGTTAACGAATTATTCAGGTCCGTGCGAGATTATTAACAAGGTTAGTGAAATTATATACCAACTGAGAGATGAGAGAGGAAAAATAATTAAAAATAAGATACACGCCAAAGAATTAAAAATCTATAACGAAAATAGGCGCGAAGAGCCGAGCCGCGGGCCAAAAAACGAGAAAAAAGAAGAAATGCAAATTCAAAAACACCCGCGCGGCCCGCTGAAAAAGAACCAGTCAGTAGACGTCAAGAAACAGTCACAGGTGGTCAATTAACAAGCAGTCCACGTTCAACCGTTCCGACAGGAACAGTCCAGTGAAGCGAAGCGCGCACGCGCGGCCGAGCAAAGCCGATCACGCCATAGGTATTTGGTACTGTTAATTCTGCAATGTAATTACTATCGGCTTTTCGGGTGTTTCAATAAAATGTGATCCCGTTGCCATCTCTAGTTGCATCTGGTCTGAGATGCTCCTTGCCTTTATGTCTGTTTCTACTTTTCTTCTGGTTACATTGCTTGGTAATGCGTCGGCTGTATTATTCTCATTATTTTTATCCTCTTCGTTATCTGATTCTAAGTAGCCGTTAATGCTATCTAAAAAATCTTGTAATTTTTTCTTTCTTCTCTTGTCATCTAATTTCGAATGCATTGCTGTTTTGTAATAATCTGTATGCCATGATTCTTCGGCTATGGCCCTCTGTAATCTACTACCGAGGGGCCCTTACCTGCCAAGCCGCTCGAAACTGCTACCTGCCGCCACACATCACCACCGGTATTCGTAAAGGTACAATTTCGATATTATTGTAGGCATTGAGACCTTTTTCGTAAATACGCGTTTAAGCGAAAATTGTATTATTTTTAATTCCATTCAATGATTTTATTATTAAAGAAAAATCAAAAGGTAATAGTTGGATGAATCGTTTTCAAAATCCCAAAAAATTTAACCTATATTTCCTTACACCTGGACGTAACAGAGTGAACTCAGTTTTATGTATATCATGCGATCTATATATGGTTGATATTCTGATGTTGCCTTTATGTTGGTTCTTAAATCTGTTCGTAGTATTACAATTCTATCACATATATCTATTTCTGTTGTTTCTTGTAGTTGGTTATTGATTTTACTGTTATTGTAATATATTTTGTATCCATGTAAGTTGAAAATTTTCAGTTTTGTAGATTCAAAGGTCCCGAAGTCGGAAGAAGGACTTGTAAGGCATAAATAGCTACTAGACGATGCCCCGTCCGAGTCCATTGAGGCATCAGACGGCAACGAGGTACTGAAGTGCCGGAGTGGGAAACGGCTGATCACGGATAAGGGAAGAAAAAGTGAGGTGGGCCATTGGTTGCTTTGAAGCATACAAGGCACCAGAACCGGATAGCATTGTACCGGCAATGTTACAATATGGTGTACAAACCTTGGTGGATCCACTAAGTGGTATCTACAAGGCATACCATTCACTAGGGTATGTTGCAACAGGATTGAGGAAGGATAAAGTGGTCTTCCTACCCTTTCAGGTAAACCGTTTCACGTGGGGGCAAAGTCTTACAGACCAATAAGTGTAACTTCGTTTGTCTTCAAAACCCTGGATAGGCTAGTGGACCAACACATCAGGAACGAGTCACTGGGTAATAACCACCTTCACCCAATGCAATACACATATAGGGAAGGAAGAGGGACGACACTAGTAGCCATCCTAGATAAGGAAGGAGCTTCTAACTTCATCACTAAAAAGAGTCTCTGCCGCGGGGCACGGATGTACGGAGTAACAACGGGCCTAGTGAGGTGGATTAGTCGCACCCTAGTTGAAAGGGTCATAGAGGCTCAATGGGAAAGAGCGATAGGAGTGGGGCGAACAACCAGAAGGTGTCCTAAAGGCGGCGTGATCTCACTGTCGTTATGGTCCCTCGTGATAGACATGTTACTGAGGTGGCTTAGTCGATAGTCAATAGTCGATGCCAACCTGGAAGCTTATCTGCGGTCCGCCTCGGGACCATGCTGGTGTAAAGAGTAGACATCTTCAGGTTCGAGCAGCCACTATTCATACATCCTACACCTGCTGCCCATCAACCTAAGGCACTAACACAAGAGGTGTATACGAGTTTCCTCTCCCTCACCACAGAGTTTGTAGATATTATCAGTGCCTAATCGTATCCTCTTCCTACAGTATGATAGGTCACAGTGTCCAGTCAACCATTCTTCTGACTTTCTGTTGTCCTTCTTAGGGAGATTAATCAGCTCTCCAGCCAATCTTGCCGAGACATATATGCCTGCATTCCCGACACCTCTTCCATTTTCTACGCTGCTCCTCTTTGATCCAAGTTTAAATTAACTGCTTTCCATATTAAAGTCTGGCAGTTGATTCACTCGAATTTCGCACTAAAAAAAAAAGAAAAATAAGGATTTTTTCCTTTTTGACTGTACTTTATGAATCCATTTCCCTCCCAAGGAGCAGATGTTTTTATATCGGTCAAATTATAGCTGTTTTACTGTGATATCGCGAGTTCAAAATATTTAGCGTTTTTTTCACTATAAAAATGATGAATAATACTTTCTATTGTCACATATTTTCTTATTTTTGTAATTTTTAGTACACCTCTAATATGGGGTGAATTTTTTCACTTTGAATTTGCAGGTAATTTCAAGGTCAACTTTATTTTTTATTAAAATCTTTAATTTTCACTGCAGAAATGAAATATTAAAAATATATAAAAATAGATAAAAAATATATAGTATTATATGAAAAATAGATAAATAAATATATAGAAATATTTGAAAAAGATATAAAAATATATGAAAAATTAATATTTTTATGTAATAAAAATGATATTACTCTTAATTGAACATACAAATCATTTAAAATCTATCAAGCAGATTTTGGTTGAATCCTGAAAATGCGTAACTTAAAATGAAGAACTGAAAGAATGAATTTAAAAACAAAGAATGAAAAGTCACATCAATAAATAAATATGTTTATTTTTATGTAATAAAAATAATGTAATTTTTAATCTTTTAAGTTAAAGAAAATTAAATATTACTCTTCATCAGAGTCTGAAAAATCAGATAAATCAGTACTTTCATCGTAAGATGTATTTTCATCTTCTTCTGAGCCAATGTCAATCAAACACTTAATGTCATCTGTCAAATTGCGAACCTTTTTGATGGGTAATTTTCTGGACAGAGATATGAGCGGATCTGAATTCAGAAGTAAACGCTGAAATATGTCCGTGTTTGTTGCAATCCTGAAAAAGTTTTTTCCAACGTTTATACAAAAAAATCATTAAATTAATAATAAATTAATAATAGTTTACTGTCTTGAATAAAGTTAAAAGTCAAAACGCGAAAAAAATGTATAAGCAATAGACATATTTTTAGCTTCGAATCTTAAGTATTTTTCGGAAATTCCGTAGATTTTTATTCTTTCTTCATTATTCCTGTGCCAATGAAATGAATGTTTGCGTTACTTTTAAATTAATAAAAGATTACAAAACATACTCATACAAAGTAATAGTAGCTTTGTATAAAAAGTTGAATTTTTAACACAATTGTGTTGAATACTTATTTTTTCGGTTGATATTATTACTGTTCAGTTTAAACAGAATTCAACCAAAATCTGCTTGATAGATTTAAAATAATTTCTATGTTCATTTAAGAGTTATATAATTATTATTACATAAAAATATTTTTAACATATTTCTATTTATTTTTAATATATTTTTCTCACAGATTTTTAATATTTTTCAAGTAATTCTATATATATTTTTTATGTATTTTTTAAAAAAAAAGTTGACCTTAAAATTACCTGCAAATTCAAAGTGAAAAAATTCACCCCATATTAAAGGTGTACTAAAAATTACAAAAATAAGAAAATATGTGACAATAGAAAGTATTATTCATCATTTTTATAGTGAAAAAAACGCTAAATATTTTGAACTCGCGATATCACAGTAAAACAGCTATAATTTGACCGATATAAAAACATCTGCACCTTGGGGGGAAATGGATTCATAAAGTACAGTCAAAAAGGAAAAAATCCTTATTTTTCTTTTTTTTTTTAATGCGAAATTCGAGTGAATCAAGAATTTCGAGGGTTTTTTTGGAGTTTCAGCCCAGTTACCCACCTAAATTAACGTCGCATCTCCTTGCCAAATTGTTCAGTTATGGCCTACATGCTAGAACCTCAGATAAGGTGACTATCACCTTACTAAGAGCCGCAATGACAGCTATGCTGTCAGAGTGTATAACAACCTTCTCGTTTGTCTACTCTTCATCAAGCAACAACTGCACGCAGCTTTTAATTGTCTTCACCTCCGCTTGGAAGACCATGCCATGGAGCTGTGTGAGAGCACAATTTCTCTGTTGCTCCCCTCTAGTCACGCCGCCGCATGTACTCCTAAATCGTTCTTCGAATCGTCCGTAAACAAGTTATAATATATCTTGTTTTCCTCCACCTGATGGTGTATGTTTGCAACTTCAAAGTTCTTTTTGAACCTGTCATTGCGGGTAACCTTATCTAGCATTGCACCGCGCTTCTGATCATGGCCAATTGAGTTTTCGATCTCCGCGTCCTCGTGCAAATACCAGTCCTTAGAAATCTTAATCGTCGCCTTAAGCACTGCCACCCTATTCAGAGTCTCAAGAGGCGGAGATCTAACACCATTTCTAACGTTTTCAATGGCGTAGACGTTCTAGCTCCCATTATTCCTCTTATCACCATCCCTTGCATTTTGAAGGCCACCAAGCAATGACCTCATGCAATAGTCAGTTTGTCAGGGTTAACGGATAGACCTAGGCTGCTACATGGAGCAGTGGTCTGGTAGCTTAGATGTAGATTAAAAAGAGGAGCGGCAACCTTGGACAGGATGCAAGCATTCGTCACGAGAGACATCACGGGGCCAATGAGGTCGACACCATTAAAATTTCTTGAGATGGTACTAGTCCTCCTCCCGCTAGAGTGGATGATAAGAGCGGCCAAGTTAGTTTGAAAACCAAGCTTTCCTTTTTGCGTAAAAAAACTATTGTTACATCCAAGATAAGGAAAATAGCCTAGATTATTCGGAAAAATAAATAAATATGATTCATACAATTTAAAAGGTTATAGATTTTAATGTTGAAAAGTTTCGAGTGGAATTACAATATAATACAATTTTCAAGCGCAAGACGCGATATAATAAAGTTTGTTCTTTTAAATATTAAAACATGTACCTTGCAATTAGACCGATGTGAAGACGGTCATTGAAAAACTCGTAGATGCTGTGGATCAGGTTGGCCTGTAAAAACAGGCGCTACCGCCGTCACTCGCTGCACCGGACCGATTCTCTCTCTCTCCCCCCTCTCCACTTATCCCTCCCTCCCTCTCCCTTTCTCTCTCTCCCTTCCTCTCTCTCCCTTCCTCCCTCTCTCTTCCTCTCCCCCTGTAACTGAACCTATGATAATTTCAGCTAATAATATTGAAGGTCTGACTATTTATAGATTATTACATTTACTAGTAAAGCAGAATTGTACAGCAAAATATAAGGAACTATCACATGCTCTATTAAAAAAGTTAGACAATGTTTGAAATCTATTGACTTAACCACCACACAGCCGGCCAAACCACTATAGTGGTGTTGCCATGATTCAAACATATCTGAGGACCATTGGAGGATGATTATACGGAAGTATCCCACTAAAGCAGGCTTGTATCAACGAAAAAAATCCTGCCGCGAACAGGTTAATAATTATTGATGCGACCTTTTCAAGATCTTTCAGATGGTGTGAATAGCCAATACAAATAAAATTTTATGTTTTTCAAATGTTAAATAAATTTTGAAAAATCTAAATATTCTATTCTATCTTTAATCCCTCGTAGATTGTTGACCAAAAATCACTCCAAAAATAGGAAATACAGCATTTAGTAACTTTTTCCAAGCCCTTTGTAAATCGCTCATTCAAAAATGTTTTTAATCAAATATGACGTACGATTTTTCCTGAAATTTGACAATTTTTTTCATTTGTTCATTTCTCCGCAAATTAAAATAATAGAAATAAACTTGTAGGAAAGAAAATGTATGTTATTTTACGTAGAATATTGCGTAAAAATGCAGAATATTTTTAGATTTTTTATCACAAAATATTTTACTACCTTTTTTTCCCCTGTAGTTGGTGCGCTAAATGACATAATATTTTCTGAAACAAAATGTTCTTTTCTACTTGTAGAATAATTATTCTTAATCAAAATTTAATTTTTTGAACAAATTTTCTTTCTCTTTTTTCTGTATTAAAAGATATTTTTGTCAATCAATATAATTGTACTATCAGGAATAAAATGATAATGCATGATTTAATCAAAAAACTTATTTAAGTTAAAATAATTGCTTGTTTAGTACAGATTGGCATCAACTTGCTCAATAATGCTGAATGTGTTTACAAATAAAGTGATATACCTACCTAAAGTGTAATAGAAAAAAGTATTACTAATTGGAGCATTTAAACTGAATATTATTTATTAATTTATCTACATTGCATATTTGTTCTTTATCCAAAGTAAACAAGCTTCTCGATTAAAACACGTGCTTTCATATCACTTGTGACAATATTATTGTGAGATATAGGTGTGCGCCGTCGTCGATTCAACCACTGAGTGGCGCTGTTGTCCCTCCTTAGATCATGCTTGGCCAAAGCACCACGGTTTTTTTGAGTTTACTTGTATCTTTGTATTTGGATTAATAGGAGGGGTCCAATTTAGAAAGATTGAAAGATTTAGAAGAGTGTGTCTAATAGTAATAAATAAGATTAAATAAATTAAGAATAATTATATAAAATATATGAGCTATTATTGGTTTTTCAATCACGCCGAATCCCGCTATGCCAAATTAACTCTAACAGGTAATGGGCCCGGTATGCTTCTACTTTCTACCACAAGAGACTCAGCTGGACTTGATGAATAGATAACAATTTTGTTCATTTAGGACGGAATCATTTTATAGTAATAATAAGTTGGAAGAGTGAGTGTAGGGCCATCAAGCACGTGGACGACGAGAATGCGACAGCGACGGCCGACACACGAGGAAAGTGAGAGAATTGAGAGAGCGAGCGCGAGTAAGAGAGAGACGGAACGAACACTGCGCCGTGAGAAAAGTCGAACTTCGGACCGTGCGTATGTAACGTTGCTACTTGAAGTGGTGAGCGATCGCAACGATAGACGAATTTGAATCGATGCGCGCATAGACTGGTCAATCTTGCGCGCGCGAGTTTGTGTGAACGCGCTTGCATACATTTGAATTGTTTTCGCAGATTATTTTATAAATTCAAGATGCGAAATAATTTTGTTGAGATAAAATTAAAAGTCGAAGAGTTAAAGAAAAAAATTAATGAGATAAATAAAATTAAAATCCGAGGAGTTAACTCTTCGCGGTGATCACACGACGTGATTCAGAGACATTCTCGTTCACGCCAAGCGATAAAAATGTGTCGTTGGTTTATTGTACATAGGAGTTTTATATTTTTTTGTTGTAATTAGTCGCAATAAAGGAAAGTGGAATTTGTAACAATCCGGGTTCTCTTGAGGTTAGGGTGGGGTTTGGATATCAGGTCAAGCGTGCGTTCAATGCGCCGACGCTCGCTACTCGCGCTGCAAGCTCAAAACACTTGCGCCCCTTCTCGACGCTCAATGGCTCAGGACGCCTCTTTTCGTTCCTAGCTAATCATCGACTATAGTCTAAAAATTATCGAATGAAACAAAAGCTGACAATTTAATTTATATTTAATGGAAGAAATCGTGTTTTTATTAAATAAAAAGAATAATAAAAAAATATATATAAATACAAGAGAAAGATAGCAACTAAAATCCTAGTACGGAGTGGGTCTCGTATCGGCACCCTTCGCTTTTGAATATAAAAATTACAAACAAACATAAATATAAAAATAAACAAAAAAATAAATGATTTGGTCGATAGAAAACTAATTCTCGGCATGGGAGAAAACGGCACTCAGTTTCTCGTCATGCAAAAACCGGTCCTTATCACTTCTCGGGGTAACAAGCATAAATCGCGCGCGGTGAGTCTCTCTTTTGCGATCAACAGACGCAAAACACTCCTGCTTAGAAGCTCGGCACAGGCCGCTGAGGAGACTGTGAAATTACAGTCGAGCGCGCGCTTATAATCAACTGCGAGCTCGGAGCCTAGCGGGGTACTTATTCTGTAAAAATAACGTTGGATAAAAAGGTACGATAAGTGGTCATGCGCATGCGCAGATACAAAAAGCGATATTTTTTAATAATTAAAGTCGCTTTTCGCTTGCGTTTAGAGCTATTAAGCTATAAATGCGCGCGTACCAATTGAAAATAGCGCGATTGGGGCAGTTGTAAACGTTATTATATTCCGGCGTATACATCGCCAGAATAAAATAGCGCAGAAGCTACTCGCGAGTTTGGCAGTCTAATGAAACGGGTAGTACTGTAGATGTAACTCACAGTCTCATATTACAGTTGACTGTTAACGTATTATTCATTTACAGTTATTATAATTGTATACATAATATATAGTTATTTATTGCTAATAAAAACACTAGAACGTAATAAATATAAAAATCGTTTTTATTGATAAAATATTTCAATTATATGCTCTCTTTCAGCAATTCCGGCAAGGTAATCTTGTTGATGTTAAATCGCCTTATTGTTATTAATGATTTCTTCATTTTGCTGATTAAATTCCAAATTTTCCTCCATTCTTTGTTAAAATAAATATTTAATATACGTACTTGTTTATAAAAATGTCTATCTCTTGGTGAATAAATAATTAAATAAAAAAATTACCGTAATTACAGTAATGATTTTAGCAACCTTTTCTGTACTGTAATACAATTTACGAGCTCGTTTAATGCTCATCCATAAATTTGTTAAAATGCCGAATGTTTGTTCAACCTTACATCGTGTTGCCATATGTTCTTGGGTATAACTCCCTTCAGGCGAGTTTTCATCAACATTTATTATTGGTACTAACAAAATTGGAGATGGACTGTAACCACTGTCTCCTACGAATGAATATTTTACATTAATTTACAATATGTACATTGTATACGTAAAAATATTTGTATAGTAAATAATTGAAGTCGCTTAGAAACTTAAAATAGAAATTAAAAATCGTTTTTCTATTTCGCATGAAAACTTGAGTAAAAAAGTAACAATCTGCTTAAAATGTTGTATTTAGACAGTAGTGGAGCTGTATATTTGGGTTTAATATACGTTACCTAATAAGTAATACGGACCCTCTGTTTGAAGTAATTCCTGGTCGTCTCTGAGAGCTTGCAAATATAATTTTACCGTGCTAATATTCCAAATATGACGGTCATTGTTACTTCCGGGACATACACTCAGACTTCTAATTATACAGTCAGAATCAACAATCTACATAAAAATATAATATTTTATTTTAAAATTAAAAAAAAAATTATGATTAATTGCATAATTAAGATAAACGTTACCATTTGAACATTCATTGATGTTCCTACTTTATAATTAAAGAAGGCTTCTTCACTCTCGCTTGGTCTTTGAAAAGTAATAAGGCAACAATCAATGAGTCCAATAATACCCGGGATCTTATTATATCTGCGAAAACTATAAAGGGGACGCCGAAGTAAATTTCCGTGACCTACTATACCGACAATTCTGTGTTCTCTGCTAAACTCTAAGCCAACTTTCATTTTTCTAATTATTTTGATATAGCTTTCTAAATGGCATTTCTGATAGTACGATAACATTGTTTACAAATCGTAGAATGTGCGTAGACTTCTTTTTTGACTGATTTCAATTCCTATTGAAAAATAAATTTGTAAAATCAGTAATAGGAATTGAAATCAGTCAAAAAAAAAGTCTACGCACAATCTACGAATTATAAACAATATTTTCGTGCAATCAGAAATGCCATTTAGCAAGCCATTTCAAAATTATTAGAAAAATCAAATTTGCCTTAGAATCTAGCAGAGAATATGTCGGTATAATAGGGCACGAAAATTAAGACCCGCGGCCTTAAGAAGAAATTATATTTTATAATTCCCATGAATTGAAATATTTTTAAAGATAGCAACGCTCATTTTGTCAGTAATTGAACATATATGTATAATAATATAAAGAAAATTTATTATACATTATATTTTTTCTTTTGAAGTTTTTTTACACAAAAAGATTTTAAGCATAACCCCTCTTAAAATTACATTTGTATAATATAAATTAAATTATTTCTGATGAAATAATTGCACAGCTAGAATTGCATCGAGAACTTTGACTTTGCAACGACTCATCGATGCCTGGTTGATAGGGTGATTAAAATCAATTTATTATTAAGAGCAATGATAGAAGCGAAGTACATCAAATTCGTTTTTAAATAAGTGGATAAACTAATATTACTTTAAAACTGTTGTAAAAAAAAAACACTGTTAACTGTAATGGCACAATGCTTTCTCGTAAAGATAACTGAAAATTTAATATACATTACTTAAGTGCAATAAAAAAAAACAGTGAAGTCAATTGCCCTTTTTTAAGACATTTGCAAAGATTAATTACCAAGACATGTTCATCAGATATCTTATAACAATTAGACATTTTTTTAAAAAGATGCATCGTTAAAGTTATAATGTTAAACTTTCATATCATTATTTTAACATAATTTATAAGGAAAATAAACGATTGCATGTTAAATATAAATGTTTTAAGGAAGCAAAAAATAAATAAAAATAAAATTATAGTGATTGACATGAATGTTAATACGATACCTGTAATGTTGACGAAAATAATTTTCTTCAAGCCTGAAAGGATCTGAGGCATCTCTCAAGGTTCTTTTTATAAGTCGAAGTCGTCTATTCAAGTCATTTACAAATTCTCTCTCTTCCTCTTCCACTGCAACTGCAGCTGCAGCAATTGCAGCGATGCCAAACATGATGATTTTTTACAAGGACAAATTTTTCAGAATTCTGTTATATCTACACTAATTGCGCTAATTGAATTACTTAAAAAAAAATTGTAATAAAGTAGGTGTTTATAATTAAGATTGTCTACTGTGAGTGACGGAAAACTGAATGCAATTGAAGAAGGAAAGAAAATTATTAATTTATCACGTGAGTCTTCGACATGTAGTGTACGCGTACAACTGTTTACAGAGGAACCTTTGCGACGCGAGGTACTGTCTCGTATCAAATTATGAAGAGACCGTCTTGAGAACTGTTGACGATAGCAGCATTGCTTTATACGCGAGCCTAGTGCTATTCATTTTATAACACACGTACTGCTATATATATTTCCTTTTTCCACGTAGAAAGCATCTGTATCAAAATGAGGTAAGTATAAATTTTATGATTCTCAATTATTTTACTGAAGATTTTTTAATAAACATGTTTTTCGAAAGTAAAATGAAGTATCATATCGTTGCTTCTTACGAAGAAAAGCACAATTCATTTTTCCGACGAAGAATAGCACATTTCGAGCTCCTTACGAGCTCCTTCGGTTTTTTTGATGATTTATGTATATTTTGTAGCGAATATAGTCGGGTAGAGCGCGTAACAGATGCGCAGATTGAATTGTTTGTTTCTTATATGGAAGGGCATCCATTATTTGCTCGGCAACAAATTACAAAGCTGGGAAAAAGTGGCAAGCAAAAATTTTCCAGAATGTGGAGTACTTTAGCAGACTCGCTAAATAGTATGGGTCCAGCAAATAATCGCTGATAAACAGTGGCGCTGTACACACAAAATCACTCTGTTCTGGATCGCTAGTACACGTGCGCGCGGATGCAAGAGTTCGTCGGTGCATATAATGCAGCAAATATTATTGTTCTCGTGTAAATAATATGGATTTAGTTATTCAGAAGTATTTGGTGGACTGGGGCCTCGATTATTTGATTGATTCATTCAAATGTAAGTATAAACATAGTAGCATAACCAAACATAACCTTAGTGTATATCTTGTTATTAAGTTTGTATATTTTTACGTGTATATAAAAGATAGATCATTCATATAAGAACACTTTGTAGTTTCTAAAATAGGTGAGTCTAATTTTTTTCAATTGCCCGAATTAGACATTGACAAAATTATACCGGAAGAATAGGGAAAGGCAAAAAAAAATAACGGATAGTTTATTATTTTTAAATAAAATTATAATCATAATTATTAATGGTAATATAATTTTTTTAATTTTTGTTAACGATTAATAATTAAAATTAATTAATAAAATATGAAATATTTGTATGCCACAAAATATTTCGTCGTTTTTTATAAATTCTGCCACCATAAACATCAATTTTTGGCAGATTTGTCAAATCTGCCAAAAATTGATGTTTATGGTGGCAGAATTTATAAAAAACGACGAAATATTCAACGCAGCAGAAATTAGATTAGTTAAAGCATCATTGTAAGTATAATAATTAATATTTATTTGGCATGTAAACATAGCTTGTTTGTAAATATATTTTCATTTTAGTTAAATATTAATGAAAATATTAATTTATGTAGATCATCTCGGGAAACGTACGGTGATAATGCTATAGGTTATGTTTGCTTACAAACGAAAAATTTGCCCAGAGCATAATGTTCGTCAGAAGAACTATTCTGTTGAATTGAGGCTGGATATGGAAAAGGAAATTATTGAAGATGTGGTCTGTGAAGATTGCGCTGCATCTTTAGGTAAGCATTTTTAATTTAATTATAATATGATATATTTATAAGAAGATTCATGTAATGCTTGTTGTTTTTTCATAGGTGGCTGTAAACATACTTTAGCATTTCTCATGTGGCTTTACAGAAAAAGTGAGCAGGCATCACCAACTGAAGTTCAGTGTTACTGGAATAAGCCAGTATTGTCTACGGTAGGAACAACAAAAAAGTTCATTAAAACTTCAGAGATGTTCAGAAAAAGTGAGTGTGACAAAGACTTTCCTGATGTGTCTCAGTTTTTGCGTACAGTGTTGAAGAAAGCAGAGGATAAACAAATAGATAGTCAGTTAACAAGGCATAATTTTGAATTGAAGGAACGAGAACCATATAGATTATCTCTACACCAACTAGTGATTCAATTTAATGAAAGTGGACACGATGATGTTGATGAATTTCTTCATTATGCTAGCTCTCAATATACAGAAGACCTTTGTGCAGACATAGAAAAAAAAAACGCAAGAACAATCTAATTGTTTTCTGTGGCATGCAATGAGATATGGGAGAATCACTGCATCAGTGTTACATGAAGCTGCACATTGTAAAACTAGTGATGGAAGCTTAGTGCAGAAGTTGTTGGGAGCTTCCAAAAAATTTGACACCATTCAAATGGAACGAGGGCGTAATCTAGAAAGTGATGTTCTTTTACAAGTGCAAAAACAATTAAAAATAAAAGTAGAAAAATGTGGTCTTATTTTGATGTCAGCATTACCAGTGTTCGGAGCTTCCCCAGATGCAATAGGAAAAGATTTTGTTTGTGAAATTAAGTGCCCAAGTTCTGTAAAAGCTTTTGAGAATTATATTAAAAATGGAAATATATGCCCAAAATACAAAGCCCATCTACACTTACAAATGTTGGCTGCTCGAATGCAAAAAGGACTTTTTTGCATAGCTGATGTGAAATTCGAAGAGAACAAAAATATTCAGTTATTTTGGATAGAATATGATTCAGATTATATAAATAACTTAGTAAGTAAGGCTTTAGATTTCTGGAAAAAACATATTTATCCTAAAATAAAATAATAAAAATTAATTGTAAAATAAAATGACTAATTTTTTAATCAATATATTGTTTAAACTTAAAATAATCAAGTGAATTTATCTCTACAAACCCTCTAAATGTATACAATCTCAACCTAATAGATTTAATATACAGGGTGTTCGAAATGTTCCGGACCCCCCACTTATAACATAAAGTAAGCATTTTGGAAAAAAATGTTAAATACAAAAGTTGTTAAGTTTTGAAGGTTGAACTAAATGATGACCTTGGATTTGTTATTGGTTATCATTTTCAAAGTCATTTAAAGGTCATCTTCAGTTTTTTAAATAGGGACCCCTATTTTTTATTTCAGATTCTGAAAGAGCACAAAATTTTACATCTGGATATGTATCCACGTTATGGCTCAAAATGACCTACAGAGGTCATTTAGTGGTTAAATGATTATTTAGTAGCAGAAAGCCAAGAAATCCCGATTATTAAGAACTTTGGGTGTATTTGACAAAAAGAAAAAAAAAATTTCGTACTTTAATACTAAAGTACATAATTTGATTTTCTAGGACGAACTTTATGGTCACTTTAAAATTGGCCTTCATTTTTAAGGTCATTTGAAAGTTATCTTCAGCTTATTAAAAAGGGACTCATTTTGTATTCCGGATTCTGGAGGAGCATTAAATTTTAGGTCTGGAGATATGTACAATATCCACGTCATGGCTCGAAATGATCTACATAGGACACTTGGGGGTTATTAATTTCAAAAGCAAAATAATCTAACCGTTTTACATGAACAGTTTTTATTGCAATAATTTTTTGCAAGGGTTACGAGTTTCTACGCATGATTCATAGCATTTTCAGGATCGTTACTTGTACCTTAGAAGATTTTGCTCACTATTCTTTTTAGGAATCAGTTCATTTATAATTGTTAATTAACAATTGTTTACTCCTATTTACTTTTCTGTTTTCAAGAGTTAAGTGAAGTTCTCTTACTTCGAAATTCAGATAATTGTATTAATTTTCAATAATTGTACTTTTAATCGTAGTGAAAAATGGCACATCTTACTGAACGAGAAAGAATATCTTTGTTGATGATGCGAGGGTGGGGTGATCAAGAGAGAGGTTACAAACAGGTACAGCGTTTATTCAATGAAACATTCAGAGTTGAAGAAAACAACCCTATTTCAAAAAGTACCGTAATTCGTACAATTAGACGTTTTGAAGAGACAGGTGGTATTAAAGATCGTCCTAAATCAGGTAGATCCAAATCATCGTCTAATGATGAAAAGAGCTTAGACGTATTACAATCATTTATTGAGGACCCCCATTGCAGCATCAGACGTTGTGCACAACAGCATGAAATGGGAGCTGCATCTGTGCACAAAATTTTGAAACTCAACAAATGGCATCCTTTCAAATTAAAGTTGGTACAGGAATTATCTGAAGATGATTTTGATAGAAGGTTAGAGTTTTGTGATGTAATGATGCAAATGATATCTGATGATCCTTTGCTCCTCAATAACATTGTTTTCTCTGATGAAGCCACGTTTGAGTTAAGCGGAACAGTGAACAGACATAATTGTCGATACTGGAGTAACATCAATCCACATTGGATGAGAGCGGACCACACGCAACATCCTGAAAAAGTAAATGTTTGGGCTGGCATATTTAATGGAAGAGTACTTGGCCCTTTCTTTATTGAAGGTAATTTAAATGCTGCAATGTATGAAAACATGCTTCGAGACCAAATTATACCTGCTATACGGAATTTAACGGGTGGAAATCTGGACGAAATTTACTTCCAACAGGATGGTGCTCCTGCACACTACGGTATTCATGTTCGCCGATATTTAGATGCAACATTTCATGATAGATGGATTGGGCGGAGAGGTACAATTGAATGGCCACCTCGGTCCCCAGACCTAACGCCTCTTGATTACTTCCTTTGGGGATACTTGAAGGATAAAGTTTATGTTATAAAACCACTTGACTTGGATGAATTACGCCAAAGAATCACTGATGAAATAGACTTGATACCTCAGCAAATCTTGCGAAATGTTGTTGCAGCCTTTTACAATCGGTTAGCACATTGCCAAACTGTTAATGGGCAACAATTTGAACAGTTGTTGTAAAAAGTTCCTGTCAACGACATTTTAAAAAAATTCATTTTGGGCGAATAGTCCACTGTCTTGATTTAGTTAGCTGGGCCGCCGATAGTCCTGCCTTAGCTGACTGGGCCGCTAGTGTTCTTGTCTTAGTAGGCTGGGCCGCCGATGGTCTTGCCTTAGTTGGCTGGATCACCCATGATGTTACCTTAATTAGTTGTACCTCCCGTGCCTGAGCAATAAGGCTCATTTTGATTAGACATTTTTTTATTTATCATTTTCTCCCCCGAGGTATGTAGTTGTTGGGCCTAAGGCTTATTTTGATTAGACATTTTTTTATTTATCATTTTCCCCCCCGAGGTATGTAGTTGTTGGGCCTAAGGCTTATTTTGATTAGACATTTTTTTATTTATCATTTTCTCCCCCGAGGTATGTAGTTGTTGGGCCTAAGGCTTATTTTGATTAGACATTTTTTTATTTATCATTTTCCCCCCCCAACGTATGTAGTTGTTGGGCCTAAGGCTTATTTTGATTAGACATTTTTTTATATATCATTTTCTCGCCCGAGTTATGTGGTTGTCTGGCCTAAGGCTTATTTTACGCCAGTGTCAATTACACCTTCTACAATCCTAATGCAGAATTTAGCGCTGGTGCAAAATGGAGAATTACAACTAGGAGGCTTAATTTGGAAAACTAAAGTTAACCTTCAAATGACCTTGAAAATCAAGGGCAATGTCAATTTAACGCCACCATAAAGTTTGTCTTGCAAAATCAAATTACTTTAGTATTGGTCAGATACGCTCAAAGTTCTTAATAATGACCACTAAATGACCTCTGTAGGTCATTTTGAGCCATAACGTGGGTACATATCCAGATGTAGAATTTTGTGCTCTTTCAGAATCTGAAATAAAAAATAGGGGTCCCTATTTAAAAAACTGAAGATGACCTTTAAATGACCTTGAAAATGATAACCAATAACAAATCCAAGGTCATCATTTAGTTCAACCTTCAAAACTTAACAACTTTTGTATTTAACATTTTTTTCCAAAATGCTTACTTTATGTTATAAGTGGGGGGTCCGGAACATTTCGAACACCCTGTATGTCTTCCTAAATTTATGTGTATATTTAAAGTGTCATTTTAGGAGTGAGATAGAGAGAGAGAAAGAGAGAGAGAGATAACAGTCAGCTGCAAGCATTTTAATTTTAAATAAAATATTAGTGCAGTGGAAAATTATTTTAATAAATTATTGAGTTAGAATATCTAAAACAACTTTATTATTTAATACTGAAGTAACAAAAACATTAATTTTTAGATAAGTATATTTTTTAGTATATTTGACTCACAATAAAAAAATGTAAGAACATATACTTTGTGTTTGCATTATGTTTCAGGATAAACTTTAAATTTCTGCAACAAAAAATATGGTAACGAGCAAGAGAAAAACTTGTCAAATTTAAATTATAAAATGTACAGTATATTTCAAATGAATTTCTATAACCTTAAAATTACTCTGATTTAGATTAATGATACTGAAAATGTACTTCCTTTATTTGTGAATAAATACTTTAAAATCAAGTATTAAAGTCAACAAAATGTACGTATATATATAAATAATCTATTTTATTTACAGAAAAATACAACGTTATTAATACAGTATATAATTTTAGGAATTTATAATTGGTTTTTGCAGATTAATTAAAAGCAGCTGCTATTGTAACAGCTGAGTCAATATATGATATTGCATGTCTATCTATTGTTGAATGTGGCTGTAAAAGAGAAGACTCTCGTATCCTTCTTATGACACGTTTCACATGAATTCTTAAACTATACGCTTAGTTAATAGCACCTCTTGTTTAGTACATTTTTTTCCAGAAAACACAGATGGTGGTCGTACAAGTTGAATATTCTTTTTCTCTAAAATTGTTTGTATTTGCTTAAATCTATCTGCCATGAGTAAACTATTTTCTGGTAATACTTTCATTATTTCACAGTCTTCAAAAAGCACAGTATCGCTTACTCTTCCACCATACCCAGCAGAAATAAAAATTACAAAACCATCTGGTGAAATGCATAGTAAATACTTTAATGTATTGCACTTTTTATACTCCGACCAGGTAAGTGCTTGATGAACAGAATGTGATGGCTTTTCTATTTGAATTTCGAAGCAATCTATAATTCCTATCACATTGCTGAAATTACATCTAAAAGGTATTGGTAGTGCTTTTCTCAATGTTAATTTATCCCGACAATACATTAAAGTTTTCAAAGTATGAGCTATTTTATGTACTGATTTATGAAAACTATTCTTTGCACCTGCAGCTGATAAGCCAAAGCAATGAACCAGTCTTTGAAACGTGTCATTCTTTTTGATCTTCACTAAAACTAATTTAATGTGTTGGATTGGAATGTGTGTAAATATACTTAAATCTTCTAAAATCCAAATCCATTCATTTGATATTCCAATGTATCCTTTTGTATCTATAGATATAAAATAATTTATCACTTTCAGTGCCGCTCTTTTCATTTCTAAGTGTTCTTCTGCCTCCTTCTCTTTTTTTCCATCGGTTGATATTTCATACTCACTATTTGTAGTAGGTGCACTTGAAATTGATTTGCAATGTGTTTTTGAATCAGATGAACTGCTGCTTGTTTGCGATGGTAAATTTAATGGTGATAATCTTTTATCAACCATTATTTTTTCAGTTTGACAGCTTACAGTCAATAGGTCAGGTTTCACTAAAGTACCTTTACTTCTGAAATGCTTTATTTGCTTCTCTCTTTTTGGAATCACTTCACTCTTTTGATAATAAAACATTTGATTACGAATTGGAGAATAATCTTTAGACCCAAACGTTAACAAATTTTTTTCGACATCAGTACTGCTTTCTGCTCCATAATTAACATTTATAAAATCTTGTTCTTCTTCACTGCTTTGTATATTAACTGCACATGATTGTACTGCGATTTTCTGTACATCTTCTATAGGCTCACTAATCTCATTGGTCATTTTAATTACTCTATTACTTACATCAGGAGTTTCACTATCAACTGTATTTTGTACATCAGCTAATATTGATCTCTGCATATTACATTTTCTTTTTTCAGATTCAGCATTATTTATATTCGATTTTATTCTATCCTCTTCTATTATTTCATTAATAGTTCTTTTTCTATTTAATTTAATTGCTGCACTTCTATTCAATGAGGACTCAATTACTGGACGATTTTTATAACATTTAAAAATGTGCGGCATAACATTTGCCTTTAATTTGCAATATGCTCCCATCAAACAATACATACTGTAGTTTTCCATATCTTCTTTTAACTGAAATAAATTATTTTTCTATATTTTAATGTATACATATATATCTATATTTATATTGTTAACCTATAACCTCAATTTGTATTCATAATATTTAACTAATAAAATAAAATATTTAAGAAATAAATTAAATAGAAAACAATTTATTTACAGCACTTACATTAAAATGATCTTCACAACAATAATATAAACGTTTTGCGGGTTTATCATTACGATGAGCTATAGTGAACCAGGCCTTGCATCTTTTTTCGTCCCTCGGTACAATAAAAAATATTTTTTTTGGCGAATTGATTTCTGTGTTCGTGCACAGCGGCACGAAACAACGACGATACGGTTTTTTTTCACTCATTTAACTAATCTAATGGTTTAATAACATAATTATTTAATAATAGTCTGTCTCCTATAATATAATTTTGTCTCAAATTTATAAAAATCGCGTTTTTGAAAAATACTACCTTTCCCTATTAGGTTGCCGAGAAGATTTTAAAAAACAGTTTAGGCTTTGCTTAACATTGAGAAGGAAAGAGAAATGCCTCTTACTTGAACAAGGGCAATTAAACAATATTGAATTGAATCAGCCTAATACAGCACTTAATGCATCTGCAAACGCGATTAATAATGACGCTGACGACTGCACGTTAAGGATAAATTTACACTGTTTCCGACGTTTTACACAGAATGTAACTATTACTTAACACGTACTTACAACCACTTACATTTTTAATCATGTGACTAATCATTTTAATAATATTTGTTTAACCCTATTGTGTAGTATAAAATTTAATTTTTATCAGGTAATCTATTTACTGTTTTAGTAGAATTTTGGTATTTTTAGAATCCTGCTGAAAATAATCAGGTGATTTATCATATGATATATCAGGTGATATATCAGGTGATAAATCAGTGGCAAATTTGACACGACAAATAACTTGACTAAATCACCTGATATATCACCTCCCTACTAAAAATGCGCGCGCGATTATCGTGCGAACATCGCGCGATTATCGTGCGAACATCGCGCGATTATTGCGCGATATTCTCACGACGTTTTCGAACAAAATGTCGAGCGATTATCGCGCGATCATATCATTTATTAATTTTTTTTTATGTCATTTGTATTCATTAATTATTATATTTTTAATTATGAATGCTGTGAATCTTTAAATCTAATTATCTATGCAGGTTGGGAAGGAATAAATTAAAAAATTGTTGTGTAGAATTTTATATTAATTTTTTCAAAGTTTATAAATTAGGATGTAAAATATCGGACAATATGATTATTTTTTAATATAATGTTGTGTCCAGGAAGAAAGAGTTTGAAATACGGCCTTGAGTTTAATCAGTGACGTAGGTATTTTATTTTTAATGAAACAAATTAGTTAAAAAATAAACTACTAAAAATAAAATACTTAACTTAAATTCCTACTATTTAATTGCACCCATATATTAAACATTTTAAAAAATATTAATAATACCATTTTTATATTATGAAATACATTTTTATTGAATATGCAATATTTACTATACATTATGTAATTTATCGGATATACATATACATATTACATATACATATTTTATATATTAACTATATTTTAATTATCGGTGTATTTTAGTCGTTTTTTAACCGATTTGGGAGTAGCAGAATGTTGGTTTTTCCTTTCTGCTCGAAGGTCTCTTATTTTATGCCTTATAATATAAGTGGACTTTAATAAGTGTTTCATGATTATGCTGTCCTCATATCTATGATTTGACAAATAATCGTAGTACAAACCTAGAAATAATAAATATATTTCATGATAAACTTATAAAAGGATCGAATAATTTGTTTTTCACCCTAATCACCTGAAAAGCCCACTTTATAGACTTCTGAATAGGGTTTAGAATGATATTTTTTGTCATAAAATCATTTTATTCTGCGTAGAGTTGCTTTATTGTTCGCCGGGGTTAATTTTCAGGTTTAGAGGGAATGTTAGAAAAAACTTCTTACTCTTCTAATCTTTATTGAACTATTTAACAATATATTAAGGGGATCCTTATCTTAATCTCCGTGCTCTACTGTGCCGTCTATTCACTATATTCTCTGCTAACATCTAAGCCAAATTTGATTTTGCAGAAAATTCTGCAGACTCTTTTCGACGGGATAATTATTTAAAAACAATTTATTGCAATTAAATGGGTGTTAGTTTTAATTATTGTCATACAAAGTGGCCCATATTCAAGCAATTAGAATGAAAAGATGTGACATGCCTACTCGGGAGTAATGGGCGGTTATTCCCTTGGATGAAGTACTGCGAACTTAACCCGCAGGAATAATCGTCTATTTTACTCCCTTGACGCGAAAATAGTATATTACGTAGCTAGCCCTGTATAATAAAAAATTATCTCAGATCATATGCGATTGTTCACCGAGGCGAAGCCGAGGTAGACAAATATGTGATCTGAGGCTTTCTTATTATACAGGGCTAGGTACGTATACTATTTTTCTGCTCAACGATCCCCGAAAGTTAAAACTTCCTTTCGCGCAGCGGCCGGGAAGTTGCCCTTTTGGGCCAGAGGGCAAAAAAAAACTTTTTTTTGTGCCTATTAAAATAAATTGTATTTTTGCCCTTGATATTGGACAAACAAAAAATTTGTGAGCCACGGGATTACTCCCATGAAGAACGTCAGTCTTTGCATTTACTCCCTTGATGAATACTCAACTGTTAATAATTAATAGTTAATAGAAAAGGAACATGGAAAGTAAAAAATCTTGATCAGGATTAGGAATAAATGTGCTTGAAATGGAGGGTAACAATAAGAAACGGGATTATAATATTACCTAATATTATTATCCAGTTTTGCTTTTACTTATTGTATTTGTAGCAATTCAATTAAATCATATCATGACGAAATAGTGTAATTGTTATATATACTGCAGGGGTGGAAGTGCTTAAGCACATTAAACTTTTTTACTTACGTCTTATTATTTCCGTGACTTCATATAAATTTGTGATATAAAGTCACATTTCCATGAAAAGATTGCTCCTGTATATTAGGTTAGAGGAAATTTTTGGAAGCTTTCAAAGGAAGTAGTAAAAATAAATTTGTGGATATAAGGATGGAAGAGTAAAGATTTGGAAAAGAACAACATGTACAAAAATGAACCTGCAACAGTAATTTTTTTTAAAAAGCTTCTTAAAACTAATGAATCAATTCAAATATTCATAGCTAATCAAAGTATTACAATTATTCAATCTGATTTAACAAACAATAAAAAAAAGTAAAGTACATGCAATTAAAATACATAGAAATAGTATATTTTGATACTATGGTGTGTTCGATATGCTCATGTAAGTTTATCGCCCGAGCAAAACCAGATAGTGATAATTTTTTTGCTTTTAATCTTGTTCTTAAAAAATAGTAAAATAAATTGATTCAAATATTTTTTAAATCTATAACTATTTATCATATTCTGCAAATCCTTTCATTTTTGTAGAAAATAGCATAAAAATCGTGATTACTAACAGAAATTCTTTCATTTTAAACAAAAAAATATTTTTACGGATTTCCATGGGATTTTTTTACCGAAATAATAAATTGAAAAAGAATCCATTTGGATTATGCAAGAAATCGACATGGATTTTTCTCTTTTGCGTCTTAAATTGACAGAAATTAATTATTTTTTTCCCAAATTTCGAATTTATTTAATCAAAACTGAGTCATTACACATTGAATTTGATCATATACAACGCGCTTGGAAAACATTTTCAAAAAACACGTTTTTATTCATTTATTCATGTGGTTAACACAAAACTTGTCATTTTAGAAATACCAGCATCTTATAAATTAGAAAAATTCTTGATTGTGTAATACTCTTAAGGAAGTTCTCTAAAAATTTCTCTAAAACAGCTGATACAGTTAAGCTTTTTTAAAATACATGTAATGTATTCTCGAGATACGCAGTAACGTTGTATTCAGAAATACTCGTCGTACTTTCGCCAGGTGGCTCACAGAACTTTTCTTTCACTCTCTTGCTTTCGCCGAATGCGGATCGTCACCAAATCTATTCTTACTTCTACGTAAGTTAATAACGGACAAAAGCAAATGCTTATTTGATAAACTATTTTACTAGAAAGCTTCCTTACTTTGAAAAATGCAATTGTAAAAATTAATATATTACTTACTTATACAAAGTCTTAATAAATTTTCTTCAATTAACTTTACAGGTGACCTGTTAGGAATATTTTGTATCCTATGTGTAATGTCCAGTGCCCTATTGCACAAATCATCCTCATTCCACAACAATAACAACATTTCTCTTAAAAATATACTTGGACTATGCTCGTATATAAGTCCCCAGTGCAAATAATTAGTAACAATACCCTCACCTAAATAAATCTAAAAATACATAAAGTTATTAGTGCATTACTTATATTTTTGTAAGAAATTTTGTAAACATAACGAAAATAAAATTTACCTGTGTATTATTAATCGATAAGGTATATCGTCTATTTTTTTTTTCACGGTACCCTGGTCCATCCTTATTATTATAATATCGAATACAGTCGGATATAAAAGTCCCTAATTTTCGTCCATATCTCTCTGTAAAATTACATATACAAAATTATAGGTGTAGGCCCTTTTTAAGAATCCAGTTACCAACGACTTACAAAGCCTTTAACTTGTTAAAAAAATTAATTTGGAAACTTGCAAGTGCACCTGGATTTTTTAGCTGGATATTTTTAACAAGGTCAAGTTTTAGTAAGGCTAGCCTTCATATTAAAGTAAGTCTTACTTTTCTGTACTGAAGAATTTTGAGCTTGCGACTCGTCTTGGCCTTCGTTATCCTGTGATTCGTATAAAGCGGTAACTGCATCTTGCGCAGGCATTTCCAAATTAGAACTTCCACAGGGACTATACCTGTAAGCATAAAAACACATACATATCCATAAAGACACGCGTATGTTGTTTATTATTATAGAGATCTACAAAAGAAAGAATGTGGATCTAGAATGGAAACTATCATTTTCTTATGTATTTATTTACGCTGAATCCTAATTCATAAAAAAGTAATTGTTTCACAAATTTATAAAATAACCTAAAATCCCTGTGGAAACGATCGATGTCGATATCAAACTCGATTTCGAGAGGTGGATTTTGCAGCCTGCGACTGGATTCTATCGAAAACGCCGTGTTTCGCTGTTAAGAGCTTAAAAAGAACAAAAAATGATTTGCTACATATAAAATCTTCCTTCTCTCTATGCATTTTGATCTGCTAAATCCGAATTTATTGTAGAAAAAAATATTGAACGACGAGATTTACGAGATAACCTTCAAAAAGTGATGATAAATGTCATAACAAATCAATTAAAACCTATTAAATCCCATATAATTCAATACAATTTTAATTAGATTCAATAGATTGAATGGAACGATAGTTTTCAACCTATTCGAGATAAATTGGATTTAATGGATATCTAAATTTCAAATTCTTTATTTAGAATAAATAAGTCAATTTCCTATAAAATAAAAAAACCTATCGTTCAAAGTAAAATAAAATTCAATTCAATCTTATTGAAATAGATTTCAATGAGGTAAATGACAATAAATTTTTTCAGCACATTATTTTACTGAATAGTTTTTTATTGGGTAAAATACTTATACTATTACTAAATCGTAATTAAAGGTTGATCTTACGGTGTCAATTCAACAGTTATCAATTAGTATTTTACTAACATAATTGATAGAAAACCATGTAAAGGCATTAATAAGTATATTGACGATTACTTTAAATTGGTATTAATGAGAAAATTTCTACCATATTTTAAACCTTGCACGCAAAAGTAATGGATTTAATAGGGAATCTATGTGTAAGGTGTAAATGGCAATTCAAACCAATGAAATAAAAAGCAGAATTTAATTGGGGTATTGTCACGGTCATTTACTTATTAAAATCCATAAAATTTTATACTAATTTTATAATACTCAATAATCGTAACGACGATCGGATAGTACTAGATATCAATAAGTATTTATAGTAAAAATACTGTTTATAATGAATATAATTTTATTGGAATATTAACAATTGAAATTTTTACTTGCGGAATTGTTTATAGAATCGTACAGGTAAATTTCCCATTCGTTCATAATCGTCCGTAATGGTTAATAAATGGTACTAATACGATTCACAGAAGCTGTGGGTTTAAATGTTCAAAATGAAAATTGAATATTTTTAATCACTTTATGGTAACAAATTTGTGTGTGATGTGCGTGCGTGCGCGTGTGTGTGCGCGCGTGCTTGCGTGCGTACGTGTGCGCGCGTGTGTGCGCGTGTGTGTGCGTGCGTGCGTGCGCGCGTGTGTGCGCGTGTAATTCACCAATTGGTCATAATTATTTGTAATAGCGAATAAAGGTATAAAGGATATTCATTCTCTGAAATAAATGAATTTAATGATGTTGATAAAAATTTTTCCACCAATTTTTTACAAGTGACATTATGTTTTATTTGTGCTCATCTATTATATTACACACATATATATATATATACAAAAGTATAAGACTATTATATATACATCTATAAATCTATTATATTACATTATATTATACTATTAATATTAGGTGCATTCTATTTTACGTCTCGCATAGTTGGCGGAATACATACAAATTGCGTATTAATTGAGAGCTCAACAAGTATCAATTTCAGCTTTATTTCATTGATAGATATATTTTTTTCTTCGTCAGTTATATTGTTAATGATAAACATATGATCCAGTGTAACATTATTGGCTCCAAGCTGACTTACACTGATTTCTTGAATTCGTGCAAATAACGCATTTTCTATGAAGAAAAAAAATTTATCCTGGCAATCTCTCCATTTAATATTTTGATTATGGTATTGTTTGTTCTTTTAGGACGATTGTATAATGTGGAGTGAAAAACAGTGCCATGAAATATGCATCTAGTGAATTTATTTTCTTCCATCTGTTTTTGGTCTGTAGGAACAATGGCACCTTCATTCGATCTTTTATATTTTATTAATTGCACAGAACTTGACATTACATTTTTGCAAAATTTTAAGCATTCATTTTCGTGCATTTTGTGCAAATTAATTTGAAAGTTATTGATTCGGAAAGCCGATCAATTAATTGGTCTGCAACTCCTTTTGGACCAGTTATATAATTTTTATAATGGCCGATTTGACTCTCAAATGGGAATGCTGACGTAGCCCAAAGCGGCCCACTTTTACGTACGCTATCACAAAGATGTAAAAGAGAATGGACATTAAATGTCATAAATTGTATACCATACAACTTTTCACAATCTGTGACAAATTTTGTAAGATTATGCTCGCATTCTAACAATATCGCCTCACTTATATCACGCGATAATAATGCATTGATGCATTTGATCAAAAGTATGAATGATTCGAATGCAATATCATGTAAAATACCAGAAAGACAAGGTGCACTGTAAAATAATAGCCAAAATAACCACTCTGCTGGTTTCCATTTTCCCTTTTGTTTTAATAAATTGGGGAGACGATATATCTCCTTTGTTGGTTTTATATGTACTAAACGAGCATCAATTTTTTTGCGTTGACCTGGCTTTAAATAGAACTTGCAACGAGTATTCACCCACTCATCCCAAAGCTGTCTTACTACCCCTAATAGCACACTATGCATGTAGTCAGGTGGAAATCCCCATATGGAATCAAAAAACGGCATCTTGGTACATATAATTGATTGTCCTCTTACTCCTCTGACAATTGTGTTTGACTGTTCAGATTCCTTAACATCCTTTAAATATTCTTTAAAACACCGGTTTACAACGAACTCATGATTACGGGCGGGAAAACGCATAGCTTTAGCTGCGTAAATTCCCAGAATGTAACACCAGTGACATCCACAATATCCGTTAAATTGTATACGTCCAGCAATAATTGGACGTGCAACAGAATCTACCACGAAGCACAGAGGTATAATAAAAAATTTTATTATTGAATTATCAACACTATTTTTTACCTTTATCCCTTTATTCATCAATCTGTCTAATTGAGTTAAAAATATACTCATGAACATATTCATGAGCTTAAAATTTGGTTCACGATTAGTGTAAAAAGCCCCAGCTAACATAATTGTTTTAAATCTTAAGTCTTCAGGTAGCTCGTTTATTAAAAGAAGAATGGACCATAAACTATATTTTGAGTTGTTGAAAACTGCTGCTCCGTCACTATTTACATTCACAGTTAGTACTATTTCATTTTCTTGCTTTGAATCAATGAATTTATTGTTTTTATATAATTCTGCATCATGAATATCAGTTATATTGTTATCTTCATTACGCTTTTTTCTTGCTAGTTTTTCGTTATTTATTAAAGCCTTTAAAATATTATTATCTTTTAAGATACCAATAAGTTGAGTTTCGATATCTATGTTAATAAAGTGGTATGGATTTGATATTGATAAAGAATATTTTTTCAAGCAATCTTCACACTGTACAGTTTGCTGTTTAATACCTTCTTTTTTAACAGATGTTTGTACAGCTTTGCTGCAGTCTGAACAGAAAAAAGTATAAACTTTCTCGTCTCTCAATTTATAAAATTTAGCCATATGATATTGACTTATATTAAGATTTTGGAAAGCAGGTCCATCTAGTAGCTTTACGAATTCGAGAAGTGAATTTCTTGCTCTCTTAGATAAATTGAATCGTAAATACATAGCTTGAATCATGTTGAAGACTTCCTTTACCATCAAAGAAGACTCATTAAACATAATCATGTCCAATACATTCGATATTTTATCTGGCAATATGTTATTATCAAAATCTAATTCATCATCATCACTATTATATTCAAAATCAACGTTAGCATCATTACTATTTAATAAATTATCATCATTTATGTCTTCATCATCCGTATTTGTATCATAGTTACTCGTATTACTAATGGTGTCTTCAGCAAAACTATCTTCCTGAATAGAATCTTCGTGAAAGACTTCAATGGGTACATTTTCTTCATTAACGGATTTCGTTGAAGTTGAAGGAATGCACAATATTTCACTTACATCATATTCCTGACTGCACTGTTCTTTTGCAACTGAATCTTCTTCAATTGAATCAGTATTTAAAGTTTCATTTTTTTCTATTAGCTTTTCACCTGCAAATACGCAATAAATCTTGTAATAAATATACTGCAAACTAATTCGTTTTTATTACAAATGAAAAATTTTGTTTTTATAAATTAAAATGTTTCAAAGTGTGTACTATATATATATATATATAGAGAGAGAGAGGGTCATGTCTATATAGGTGGTCGTCGTAGCACACGCGAAACCGAGTTGTCGCATATACGCGACCAGTTCCCATCGTAACGTCTCTTTGCATATAGAATTATTTCATATTTTATGCGTATGCTAAATAATAGTACACACTTTGAAACATTTTAATTTATAAAAACAAAATTTTTCATTTGTAATAAAAACGAATTAGTTTGCAGTATATTTATTACAAGATTTATTGCGTATTTGCAGGTGAAAAGCTAATAGAAAAAAATGAAACTTTAAATATATATATATTAATTAATTTAATGTTTCTTTTAAGAAAAGCAACAACTTATAAAAATATATATAAATATACTTACGCTGTAATCGTCTTTTTCGTGTACGAGGATGGACATGCTGAATTTCCATTTGTGAATAGTTTTTGTTACTTCTTTGATTCATTTTTTGACGATATATTATATATTATTGTACAGAAAGTTGCACCTTTCCTTGACAACCCTAACAGTCAAATAGTAAGTCCGTGTCTCTTGAAGATAGCCTCAAGAATCTTGCGATAGCCCGGCAACTGTCAACACCGTTAAACTTAACCAAACTTACTTTCTTGAATTTTTTATCGCTGTAGACGAAGAAAATACCTTTTGTAGAATGCTTGCATCGGTACAATTAAAAAATGATAACGGTAAAAGAAAGTACGACGTTGTCAAAACAAGTAATATTAAGAATTTTACAGAAAACTATGAAAAAAGAAATTTAAAATAATGACAGATGATAAAATACAAGAAGGGATCGTGATTAAAACTGGAAGTAAGTATACCTAGCTTGATTTATCGATAACAAAAATTAATTGTATACACGGTGTTCAAAAAGTAACTGACACGACCAGTATACCCGTGTTCAGAATAACATTCTAAGCACTTTTTCCCTTTTGGCATAATTCGTAATTTTGGCTAATTATCGAGTTATGGTCAATCAAAAACTTCGATAATTAGCCAATCAGCGCGCGGATAGGCGCTGGTGGGCGGGGCTTTTGCCAGCGGGGAGAGCGGCTTGGGCGTGGCGCTGCCTCATCGTGCCTCCCCACTTCGCGGGCCCGTCAGCACACGGACACGCACGCACACTCGCGCGGTACCGCCGGGAGTGTGCGTGCGTGAGTTCGGAGCAGTCAAGACGCAGGGGTCTGTCGGTTGTATGCTTATCCCTCGGGGATCTGTAGGTTTTCAGGTCCCCGAGGGAGAAGCAAGCGAGTGCCCGCTTTTGCCCGATTTTTGCTGTAACGGGCAAAGGCGGGCACACGGCGGGCTTCTCCCTCGGGAATCTGCATGTGTTCAGATCCCCGAGGGAGAAGCAAGCGAGTGCCCGCTTTTGCCCGATTTTTGCTGTAACGGGCAAAGGCGGGCACACGGCGTGCTTCACCCTCGGGAATCTGAACACATGCAGATTCCCGAGGGAGAAGCAAGGGAGAGAGTGCGGCCGCTTCAGCACGTTATTTACAGAAACGTGCTGAAGCGGCCGCCTTCATTCGCTTTAGCCCGTTACGTCCAAAAAGGGGCTAAAGCGAGCGCATTCCCCGCTTCTCCCCGGGAATCTGAAAACGCGCAGATTCCCGGGAGAGAAGCGGGGAATGCGCTGGCTTTAGGCCGTTTTTTCGACGTAACGGGCTAAAGCGGCCGCATTCTTTCGCTTTTCTCTTGGGGATCTGAAAACGCGCAGATCCCCGGGAGAGAAGCGGGGAATGCGGCCGCTTTAGCCCGTTTTTTCGACATAACGGGCTAAAGCGGCCGCATTCTTTCGCTTTTCTCTCGGGGATCTGCGCGTTTTCAGATCCCCGGGAGAGAAGCGGGGAATGCGCTGGCTTTAGGCCGTTTTTTCGACATAACGGGCTAAAGCGGGCCGCATTTTTTTCGCTTCTCTCTCGGGGATCTGCGCGTTTCAGATCCCCGGGAGAGAAGCGGGGAATGCGCTGGCTTTAGGCCGTTTTTTCGACATAACGGGCTAAAGCGGCCGCATTTTTTCGCTTCTCTCTCGGGGATCTGCGCGTTTTCAGATCCCCGGGAGAGAAGCGGGGAATGCGCTGGCTTTAGGCCGTTTTTTCGACGTAACGGGCTAAAGCGGCCGCATTCTTTCGCTTTTCTCTCGGGGATCTGAAAACGCGCAGATCCCCGGGAGAGAAGCGGGGAATGCGGCCGCTTTAGCCCGTTTTTTCGACATAACGGGCTAAAGCGGCCGCATTTTTTCGCTTCTCTCTCGGGGATCTGCGCGTTTTCAGATCCCGGGAGAGAGGCGGGGAATGCGGGCTGCTTTAGCCCGTTTTTTCGACATAACGTGCTAAAAGCGGGCCGCATTCTTTCGCTTCTCTCTCGGGGATCTGCGCGTTTTCAGATCCCCGGGAGAGAAGCGGGGAATGCGCGGCCGCTTTAGCCCGTTTTTTTGACGTGACGGGCTAAAGCGGCCGCATTTTTTCGCTTTTCTCTCGGGGATCTGCGCGTTTTCAGATCCCCGGGAGAGAAGCGGCCGCATTTTTTCGCTTCTCTCTCGGGGATCTGCGCGTTTTCAGATCCCCGGGAGAGAGGCGGGGAATGCGGCTGCTTTAGCCCGTTTTTTCGACATAACGTGCTAAAGCGGCCGCATTCTTTCACTTCTCTCTCGGGGATCTGCGCGTTTTCAGATCCCCGGGAGAGAAGCGGGGAATGCGCTGGCTTTAGCCCGTTTTTTCGACATAACGTGCTAAAGCGGCCGCATTCTTTCGCTTCTCTCTCGGGGATCTGCGCGTTTTCAGATCCCCGGGAGAGAAGCGGGGAATGCGCTGGCTTTAGCCCGTTTTTTTGACGTGACGGGCTAAAGCGGCCGCATTTTTTCGCTTTTCTCTCGGGGATCTGCGCGTTTTCAGATCCCCGGGAGAGAAGCGGGGAGTGCGCTGGCTTTAGGCCGTTTTTTCGACGTAACGGGCTAAAGCGGCCGCATTCTTTCGCTTTTCTCTCGGGGATCTGAAAACGCGCAGATCCCCGGTA